>JAUELF010062303.1:0-16549 GCA_031471495.1 Clinocardium nuttallii
CTGCTATATACGAATAACCACACAGCTAGCAATTGGTTATTCAACAAAGAGTCAAAGCGCGAATCTACTGCTATATATGAATACCCAGCCAGCTATCAATTGGGTATTCAACCAAAGAGTCAAAGCGCGAATCTACTGCTATATACGAATAACCACACAGCTAGCAATTGGTTATTCAAGAAATAGTGAAAGCTTGAATCTACTGCTATATGTGAATAACCACACAGCTATCAATTGGGTATTCAACAAAGAGTCAAAGCGCGAATCTACTGCTATATATGAATAACCACACAGCTATCAATTAGTTATTCAACAAAAATTCAAAGCGCGAATCTACTGCTATATGTGAATACCCACACAGCTATCAATTGGTTATTCAACAAAGAGTCAAAGCTTGAATCTACTGCTATATGTGAATACCCAGCCAGCTATCAACTGGGTATTCAACACAGTGTCAAATCTTAATTCTACTGCTATATACGAATATCCAGCCAGCTAGTAGTTGGACATTGAACATTAAGCAATAGGGCGAACTACCTGCCATGGACCAATACCTACACAGCGCTTGCAATTGATTATTCATCAAAGTGTAAATAAAACACCCAATATACTGCAACATTCGAATGTCTATCCAGCTAGTAATTGGGTATTGAACATACAGCAATAGATCCAATATATTGTGATGGGCGAATACCCACACAGCTAGCATTTGGTTATTCAACAAAGAGAAAACGCGAGAAATAACATTAAAACCGCGAATATACTGACACATGTGAATGTCAAGCCAGCTCGTTAATTGGTATTCAACATAAAGCAATAGATCGAATCTGTAGTTGGACATTGAACATTAAGCAATAGGGCGAACTACCTGCCACGGGTTCCCTTGAAAGTTCTCCGCGGATAGTCCTGACGGACGGACACGCGGAATGCTCCATTCATACAGGTCGCTTGCAATGGGAGCACTCCACGACTCTGTGCGGGCGTTCTACTCCCGTGACAGAAACGCGCGGAAAGTCTCGCCTTGGTCAGACAAGCGGAGTGCTCGCTTCATACAGGGCGCTGGCAAGGGGAGCACTGCATGATTATGTTGGGGCGTTCCACTCCCGTGACAAAAACGCGCGGACAGTTCCGCCGGGTGGACTCGCGGACTGTTCACTTCATACAGGGCGCTTGCAAGGGGAACATTTCGCGGTTATCTGCAGGCGTTCCACTCCTGTGATTTTCCGACAATATTTTTTTGGCTGGAGAAATGAAAATTTAGTTCAGAAACAACTACCACATAATTAAGACAACAATGAATTACTACGCACTAAGTTAACAACAGAATGTCGAAATTTATGTACATATTAGCAATGCAGAATTACATTGAAACACATTCCTATTTACGCGACGCGGCTGTTTTAGGTTGATTTTGACTTTACAAACGGAGGAAGCAACACTGTATCCACGACAGCTGAAACTGTGGTTGTTGCTCGATACAAAGCACGAAAAGCACGATGGCTGGTCATTTTCAGTGACCATGGATGTTTGCAGGTTAGTTTTTTGTTATTGAATGTAAAGTTCGCAAATGTACGAATAATTGAACAAGTTTAGATGACTAGTAAATGGCATACAAAGCGGTTGGAAGTATGTCACTTGTTTCGGAGGTTTCGTCCAATTACCAGTTCGCCTAACTTATACTATAGAGTACATGGGGATAGCTTTATATACAATATATCGATTTGTAGGTGTTAATGTAAAGAATTTTAAATAATGTAAATGCGTGTGTTGTTACCTTTTCTATATGTTCTACTTCTTATTTATCAATATTACAGGAAAAGAATAATGATATCACATTCCATCATTCAGTCCGTCATGATATCAATACTTTCGGTCTGGTTACATGTACATATTCGGGACAGACGAGTATTGAAGGCATACTGTTTTTAGGAAAAGGAGATGTTTCTTTTCATGAGGGCAGGCCCCTTTTCCAACTGAAAATGCTTTCTTCTTTTTAATTATCCATGTTACGGAGAAAAGGAAAGCAATGTAAACATATGTTGTAAGCTTTTCCATGCTTTCTACTTTAAAACTATCAAAATAACAGGAGAACACTATCCTCTTCCGTCATTCTGTTATAATTTTAATACATTCGATCAGGCTCTAATTTCATATAAACCGAGCAGACACTTAATGAAAGCATTGTAGAACAATGAGCTGCAACTATTGCAGCATATTGCTTGCATTCTTTCACTGACCCTAGAAAACTGTAGCATAATTGACAGTCCCTTAAAAGAAGAATCTAACCAATTGGAACTATAAACTACATGGCCACACACTTAAACACGAAACATCTACCAAATACCTAGTCTGTACTATCCTTACATATAAGGCCAAATAATAATTAATATTTATAAGTTAGACGAAACCTCTACCACATGTACTCTAAATAGTACCAGTTAGACAAACTGGTAGTTAAAAGAAACATCTATCAACCTGTTAACACAGTTTTAAACATAGGGATATTACAAAAGTGTCTCATAGAAAGAGTCTGCGGGTTTGCACCTTGATTCATAACCATGATGTATTGTCCTCAGTTTGTGATCAGATTTAAGCTGTTATTGATGTAAGTATTGTGATCTTTGATTAAATTATGTTTTATACCAGCAAATACCATGACATTTTATCATTTAATGTAACTGATAACAATTGCAGACACATGTTATAACAGGAGTTGAGATGCATGATAGAAATGCTCAACCAGCAACTTCTAAACTTGGAACAGTATCAACATGGCAAGCTACTTGTAATATTGTTTCATATATTTGCAAACTGCACATAATTAGGCTACTGATGGTAAGGGCGTAAATTATAGAGCCATTGCACACATATAAAACCTTTTTATAATGGTCTTTCACAATGCTATCAAAACATGGTTGCTGCAGATGCCTCTGCAAATGGGAAAGGGTTAACTCATCAGATTGACCTATATTTTGCTTAAATTATATACCCGGGAAATGTTTGCAGCATGTTTCTCTCACAATGAACCACGTCATACAAAAGCGACTTTTTTGTCTCTGCAAACAGCCGAGCTTCATATAACATATAAGCTTGCGTATTATGGTCATCTTTCGTGTTTGCTATCTAGTCACACTATCAGCTTTGACTCCACGGGTCGTAACTCATTGATGTATAAGGTGGGTTTTCATTTGTCACGGCTCCATTAACGGGTGGGTTTTCATTTGCCACGGCTCCATTAACATGGGGGAAGTTTTAGAGACTACGTCATCTATTCTTATGTGTTGAAAATATATCCCGGATGTATAGACTCTTCCACAAAGGACGACTTTTAACTCAGTTGTAGCTGTCAGCTTTTGTAAACATTGTGAGGTAAGGAGAAACTGCTCGTAATGAGCAATATATCATGCTTTTCTCTGAAGATTACACATATTTATATACAAGCTTTTGATATTCTTCAAAAACGCCAACGTAATTTGGTAATTTGGATTGATCAAAAACTAAGTTTCAGGAAATCCATTTCAACTTGGGGGTGTCAAAGAATAATGATTACATTAGATCACGTGCCATGTCATTCTTTGGTCGGCATTTATTTGTTTAGTCCCTTGAAAGTGACTTATAGACCAATAAGTAGGTCATTTAAGGACAATGATTTATAACTCTTGCCTTTTTAGGGGAATAAAATTAGTGCATTCTGGAATAATTTTGATTTTAAAAATAGGTTTGTTGAAAATAATTTTCCAAATTTTGTAATTAGATTACTTTTCCTCAAAACTTCTTTTTATGCAGAATTAACACTCATTAACACTCAGGGTTATAAATACCCTGGCTGGGATCTATGTTGGAAAAGTGTGCAGCTATCAGAATTATGGTACATGTGTCAAACATTGTATTGCATCTGTCATATATTTCTAGAAGTTGCTTGCAATAACTTACTTTTGTATAATATTCATTTTTATTTATTTTTCAGTACAAAAGGACCCTCATAATCTAAAGGTTAGTTCTTCCTTATTAAAATGTATTTTACATTTTTTTTTAATCACTTGGCATACAAAGTTAGAATATTAACACTTGAGCTATGGATGTCTTTTGCATCATATATGACTTTTGAATGCATATTTAAACAAAAATATAGAGAAAAATTGCAAAAAAACAAAATAAACAATTTTCCTTTTTCAACAATGTTTTCTTTCAAATCATGTTTTAAATTCCAATTTCAATTTGCTGGTACTTTCAATTCAGAAGACATTAAGAATACATCATTCTGTTTTTACATTCTAATGATTTCAAAGAGCTTACAAGTACATATTATATTACTGTCTTATGGATAGCTCTAGACTAGTAGTTGATACAGGTTTGCAGTTATTCCTTGATATGCCAACTTGTACTCTTTCCCATAGACAGCGGCTAATATATGTACCATAGACGTCTTAACCCTTTCCCACTTGCAGATGCATTCTGACGCATCTGCAGCAGATGACTTTTGTAAACCTTGTGGCAAAAGGAGAAATTGCTCATAATGAGCAATTTCTTCTTTTGCCACATTGTGTTCAATTTTATATAATAATTAAACCCTTGTTTATGGAGATTTTTCACGTCTCAGACAATATGTTTTTGAAGTCATCTGCTGCAGATTTGTTGTATGTCATTGTGGGAAAGGGTTAATTTTATGTCATATAAGAGCTGCTGAGTGACCTACACTAATCTTTCAACCATTACATTATAGAAGGTTAAACTTATTTCACATGCAAGACTACTGTTAGACAACTTATTACAACAGCCTTATAAATAATGATATTTCAAGTTTATGATATTTTGAACTAATTAAAGACAAACCATGATTTTATCTTATGTTTTCAGACGACAAATGTGTTAGCATAAACCTGAAGGTTCACCAAGTTCTACTGTATGTCCCTAAAACTGAAGACGAGAATGAGAAGGATGATTATAACATTTATTCAGCTATTCATCCTACAAAAACTATAGCGGTCACTGGTCAAGTAGCTGTACCCAAGAAAATGGAGGGAAAGGTAGGTTACCCATATTTTACAGAAGCCATTGAGTATCACGTAGAACCCAATCCCTCATATAAGAATAACTTCAAAACATCAAGAAAAATCTCTATAAATAAATGTATATATAACTATTGAATAGAGTTGAGAAAGCGTGATAATAGGACTAATTTGTCTTTTTACCACAACTTTTGCATCTGCGTCAAATGTGTCTACATGTGGGAAAGTGTTTATAATAGTCGATAAACAGTACTTAAAAGGAATGGATAAATAGCATGAAAATAAACCGGCACAAGAATTTACGTTTTACCACATACAGACGCTTTCTGACGCCTCTGCATCAGACGACCTTAATTTGAAAACATAGTGACTATGAACACTTTTTCAACTCTTTTAAATAATTTTACTTTCATTAACAGAATTCATAACATTTTTTGCCTAGATGTTGTAAGAGTTGTCTGCTGCAGATTTGTTGTATGTTGGAAAGGGATAAAATATAGGGCTAGATAATGTAGAGTAAAATGGTCTTCTCTCTGCAATATCTCTCTTATATAAAGAAAACCTATGTTATGGCCACTCAAAATATTTAGTGAGATAAATGTATTGAGTAGCAACAACATAGATTTTAGATGTCAAATAAGGATTTCAAAACTAGCAATATATACCTTGAGCTCTGTATCAAATATTTGTATGTACTTGGATTACTCTAAATGAGACATGATTGATGGAATTAATACAAGAGTAGACATTCCATGAGGGCAGACTCAACCTTTTAGATTTTCCATCAAATTCGTTGCTTGTATTGGGATGAATTATTATTTATATCTCTGAAAAGTTTTTGGAAGCTAGTTAGCCAAATCCACCAATAAGATTTCAGCATTTAACTTAAAACACACATCTGAGTGCTCAGCCTAATGGATATATTTGAATAAATCACCGTTTAAGTATCCACGAAGTTTAAAAATCACGAGTGATAAGTTTACCCATATCCACATTCAACAAATCTGCAGCAGATGTCATTGTAAATATCTAGGCAAAATTATTGAAAATATCTGAAAATGGATGCTTTAAAAATTATCTTAAAAAAGAGTTGAAAAAATTGTGGCAAAAGGGGAAATTGCTCATTATAATTCATTGCTCCTTTTGTCACAATGTTTTCAAAAGTTGTGGGCTACATATGCGTTAAAATACGTCAATATAAGTATAATAATATATAAGTGGGGAAGGTTTAACCAATTTTTCACATTCAACAAATCTGCAGCAGTCAACTTTTAAAGCATCTAGGCTGAAATATGGAAAATCTCTGTTAATGATAGTAGGAGTATTAATGAAGTTGAAAACATTGCAACAAAAGGAGATATTGCCTATCCTGAGATTATTAATCTACACTAGTCTTTATGCTTAACTAAGTACTTAAGCATATCTTAGTTGCCTTCTGCTTAAACCAACCCTAATATATTTGCAATAAGTGTAGATCCAGATCAGCAAGTTCATCTTTGCAGTCTGATCTGGCACTGCTCTGTTCCCAAATAAGTAAAAGAAGGTTTCAGGGAACTTTTTATCTCACCTGAGGAATTGTGAACACATTTTGACTATTGTCTGCGCATGATCAACAATTGCATTGTTTATAATCTACAGGCAAATATTTGCATCCAATCTTCATAAAAGTTTATCAGAACATACATCAGAAAGCGGGCAGAATGTCCAAACTTTAAAATTCTTCTCCTCTGAATCACTTGTCAGATTCCAAAATAATTTATTAGAAATGTTCCTTGGGTGACCTTCTACAAAATGTGTTTAAACCATATTGATAGGTTTAAAGACATGGCTGCGAGGCGGCATCAGAAATGGGGCAAAACAACATTATATATTTATGAAAGTGTTTCTGATATCAAGATGAATGTGTAGAACTGTTCCTTTAGATAGCCTCTACATAATTGTTCCAAGCGATAATGCTTTGTTGACAGACATAGCATACAGGTGGCATCAAAAAAAGGGGTACAAATAACATTTGAGCTTCAAATGACATCTCCTCTTACGCACTGGACTAATTTCAGTCAAACTTAATAGAAATGTTAGTTTTGGGGTCCTCGTTTAAATTTGTTCATAGATATAAATTCTATAAAGAACTTTGGTTGCTTCTGCATTAGAAAGGGAGAAAAATGTCAAAGCTTTAAAATTATTCTACTTTGAACTTTCTTTTCTGAATCTAAGATAATATGGTAGAAATAGTTCTTGAGTGACCTTCTACACAATTTGTTCAAGCCATATTGAAACATGGCCACCAGAACACATCAGAAAAGGGGCAAAATGAAACAACTTCAAAAAAATGAATTCTTATTTAACCTTTAAAATGTGTCTAATTTCAAGATGGTTTAGCAGAAATGTCCCTTTATTGACACTGCAGGGCCTTTTTTCCAGAAATTGGGAAGAGGCCTTAGCCTTTCATTTTGGAACTTTGAGCTTCAAATGACATCTCCTCCTAAACCAATGAAATAATATCAACCAAAGGTCAAAATGAGTACTGTTTGATAGGACTACCTTGTCCGGCTCGCATCTCAACCATGCATCTTAGGATTCTCAAGTTACTGGACACACATGTTCTCCATGATGAGGTGGCTTGTACCTCAAAGGTCAAGGTCACACTTAGAGGGCTAAGGTCAAAATGAGTACTGTTTGTCCGTCCCGCATCTCAACCATGCATCATAGGATTCTCAAGTTACTGGGCACACATGTTCACCATGGTGAGGTGGCGTGTCGCGAACAAGACCCAGGCATGTACCTCAAATGTCAAGGTCACACATGATTGAATGGTTTTGATATAACTTCACACAATTATTGGTAGGGGACTTTTTTTATTGCTTGAAATAAGACATTAACTTGTTACTGTTATACAAGTTCGACATACTAGCCTTTGTTCCACAAAACGGTATTTGATTACCTATACTACAGTCTATGATTGATAGGCCTTGTCTATACCATCTACTGTTTAACCCATTCCCACATATAGACACTTTCTGAGACTCTGCAGCAGACGACTTTTAAAAACATTGTAACTAAAGGTAAAATTGCTCAATCGAACAATTTCTACTTTTGACACAATGTTTTCATCTCTTTTCAATAATTAAACTTTCCTTTATATATATTTTCCAAATATTTGCCTGTATGATTTCAAAGTCATATTTGTTCTATGTTGGAAGCAGTTCTATAAACATGTATCAGATTTTTTAACAATTGGGTCCAACAATAATTTCGTATACATAGGATCATACGTGAGTGGTAATTTCATATAAAGTTTTATTAAATGAGTTCAAGAAATTTGTTATTAAGCGAGGCTCTGGCGAGCGTGATAACAAATTTCTTGGACGAGTTTAATAAAACTTTATGAAATGACAACGATTATCAGATACTTTTTATCACATGACGAAACACAAAAAGAAAATTGTTTTTTCGATGTCAGAAAATAGTCTCCACATGTAATACTTAAAAAACTGGTAACTAATCACACACAAAAATATTTTTTATGACCGATAATGGTCCCTTTACCTCTTCCATCTATCATGACATTTGTGTTTACCGGATACACGTTCTCAACCATTTTGTAAAGATTTGCGGATGAATACAAAAATAGTGATTCTGTCATGTTGTATTACACATGTGACATATAAAGACATATGTAATGTGTATATTAGATCAGATACAAGCATTGTCATGTGATACAAATAAATATTGGTAAAATGTTGGATCTGTTATATGGAAGAAGCGGTCATTTGATTTGATTGTTTCAATTAGAGCTATAAATTCCAATCCGCTCTTAAAGCCTACCTATGTAGATCAAATCACGCTCAGGATCAAATAACAATCTGATAAGATTGTCAATTTCATGATGTTCTTAATTATAACTGAAATACTGCTGCAATTGAAATGCAATTAAATTTTGGACTTCACTAGTCTCAAACGAGTTTTAAACTTTACACGGAAACACAAGTTCACTGATATGTAACAAACTGTTCTGGCCAGGTACCATGGAATTAGGATCACTTCTCCTGGGATATTTCTAACCATGAATTTGCAAATCTGTTTTACAATGACATATGTAGAATTGTATAAAATGATTTCAGAAGTGAGTTAATATGCACTCTTTAATCTTAACTGTGTATATAAACACACTGGAACGAAATATTTTCTATTTAAATAAATCAACATCACCCAAATACATAAAAACTTAACAATATTATCACAAAACATGTTTTGTATTTTCAGAACATGACAAATAAAGACAAACAAACAGAACGAGATTCATTATATTTACTGGTCCAGAAAGTGAGAAATGAAAAAAAAAAGAAAATTTGGGTCAACAATTATAAAGAGAAGAAGCAACATCAGAACAATGAAGATGATGAAATACCTCTTTGTTTGTTTAAAACAAACAGAGAGCAAGATTCAGCTCATGAAAATAGAGAAGAAGAACAAGTTCCTTTTGAAGAATTAGTGCAAGAGAGTATGAAAACAGGTCCAGATTTAAAAAACAATGTGGAAGATTCAAAAATTGATTTTAAGAACCTTGAAGACAATAATAACTATATTGGAGATGAAAAACATAATATGACAGAACTAAAATTAAAGCATGTAAAACATCTGGACGAACAAAAAGCAATGCCAGATTCAAGTAATAATTATCAAGACACTGAAAAGTTGATCAGTGAAGAAAGGAAAGAGGAATTTATGAATCGAACATTCGAAGAAACAGTGATAGGAATACCAAATAAAGTTTATGACATTAAAGACTGTAGGGAAGAATTGTGCAAAGATTTACATTCAAAAGATTATGAAAAAGTTATTAGACAGAAGACAAAAAATAAAAGGAAAGTTGACAACGTTGATGAGTCACTCGGTGAAGAAAGCAAAGAGGAAACAATAAATCCCATAGTAGAAGAGATAGTCATAGGAATACCAAATACAGATTGTGACATTGAAGATTGTGCAGAAGAAGGGAATAAAGATATTACAAAGAAAGGGAAGATAAATGACGGGTATAAGTCACTCAGTCAGGAAAGCAAAGAGGAAACGATAAAACCCACAGTAAAAGAGATAGTCATAGGAATACCAAACACAGATTGTGATTTTAAAGACTGTGCAGAAGAAGCGAAAAAAGATATACATTTAAAAGACGACGTAAAATATATTGAACAGAAAAGCAAGATTAATGACTTGGATAAGTCACTTAGTGAAGAAAGAAAAGAAGAAACGATAGATCTCACAGTAGAAGAGACAGTCATACGAAAACCAGATATAGATTGTGACATTAAAGACTGTGCAGAAGAAGCTAAAAAAGATTTACATATGACAGATGACGTAAAAGATATTAAACAAAGGAAAAAAAAGAAAAGGAAGATTAATGACGGGGATAAGTCACTTAGTGAAAAAAGAAAAGAGGAAACGATAAATCCCACAGTAGAAGAGATAGTCATACGAAAACCAGATATAGATTGTGACATTAAAGACTGTGCAGAAGAATGGAATAAGGATTTACATTTGCAAGATGATGTAAAAGATAATAAACAGAAGAAGAAAAAGAAAAGCAAGATTAATGATGTTGATAAGTCACTCAGTGAAGAAAGAAAAGAGAAACAGATAAATCCCACAGAAGAAGAGATAGTCATAGGAATACCAAATACAGATTGTGATTTTAAAGACTGTGCAGAAGAAGGGAATAAAGATTTACATTTGAAAGATGACATAAAAGATATTAAACAGAAGAAGAAAAAGAAAAGGAAGATTAATGACGGTGATGAATCACTCCGTGAAAAAAGAAAAGAGGAAACCATAAATCGTATATTAAAAGAGACAGTCATGGGAATACCAAATATCGATTTTGATTTTAAAGATTGTGCAGAAGATTTGAACACAGATTTACATTCGAAAGATTACGTAAAAGATATTAAACAGAAGAAGAAAAAGAAAAGGAAGATTTATGACCGGGATAAGTCACCCAGTAAAGACAGCAAAGAGGAAACGATAAATCCAACAGTAGAAGAGACAGTCACAGGAATACCAAATACAGATTGGGATATACAAGATGGTGCAGAAGAATGGAATAAAGATTTAAATTCGAAAGATTATGTAAAAGGAATTAAAGAAAAGAAGAAAAAGAAAAGGAAGATTAATTACGGTGATGAGTCTGATGAAGACCTAGAAGGGTCAGTCAATGAAAACAAAGAAAGCAAGAAAAAGAGCAAACGTTTTTGTAATGAACATGTAGACGAACCCAAAATCACTACTAAGGTAACCAAGAAAACAAAGGAATATAAATTACATGAGATTGATAGTGATGGACATTTATCAACTGATCTTGACTGTAACTTTGATAACAAATATAGCTTCCATGAAAGCCATAACTATATTGAACAAAAAGTAACTAGTTCTGGAGAAAATGAAAAGCCAGAGAAAGAAATGCATGTTTTAAACAGTCGAGACGTACAAATTGAGGAATTACAATTTGACATTCCACATGAAATATGGCAAACTATTAAACCAGAAATGAAATTGTACGGTGGAAAAGGTGATTCTCGCATGAGAATGAAGGGGAATTGGACAAAAATGTTCTCAGAAAAGGTTAATGAAATTAATAAAGGATGCATTTTAACTTTTAAATGGCACAATGTGAAGAAACATAATAGCAGAAAAATTTCCCCAGCATACTTTACAGCATCAGCTGTTTGTACAGGAATGTATTGTAATGGAAAGTACAACTTTACTGTTGGGTCTGAACCTGATGATAAAGAAACTGTTCATGTTTCATGTTCAGTGAAGGGGAAAATCAAGCACATTAACCAAGAGGTCAACAGAAGAAATATAACTGGTGACACAAGACTGAAGATGGGTGAAGAAATTTTAAAAGCTGGTACTTATAATGTATTCAACAAAAATCTCTTGGCATCCAATACTGATTCTTTAGACCAGGGGAATTATACCAATGTGCCAAATCTAGCTGTGTTGAGGAAGATTATATCAGAACAGATCAAGAAGGATGATCTTAATCCGAACATATTTTCTGAACTTCAACTACTTAAGGAGTCCTATGCTAATGAAAGCGATCCATATATTAGGGATATTGGTCTTGATCCGTTTTGCATCATACTTTTTTCATCAAGACAAATAGACGTATTTAGAAAGTATTCATCTACTAGAAGCATACATATTGACGCAACAGGAAGTGTGGTCATGAATATACCCGGCCAAAAAAGACCATATCTTTACTCGATGGTAATGCGACCAGTTCCAGGAAATCCACCCTTTTCGATAGCTGATATGGTCACCACAGAACATTGTATTCCAAGAATTGAATTTTTCTTGTCAACAGTTTTACGTGCAGCTAAGATGACTGGCAAACAAATTGAAATCAGCCAAATTGAAACAGACTTCAGCTATGCTCTTATGCAGGCAGCTCTTAAAGCATTTAATGATATGCAGGTCAAGAGATATTTGAGTGTATGTTACACCAATCTGTGTAAGGACAACTGCAAGCTGAACTTTACAGTGCTTCATTTGTGTGCAGCACATTTCTTCAAGGATTTTTGTAGAAATCTGAAAAAGGTTGTACCACTCATTAGTAAAAAGACAAAACTATTTGCCTATCGTACATTTGCTATTCTTCAGAATACAATAACGTTGGATGAAAGTAAAGTCGTTTTCCATCACATGTGTAATATTTTTCTTGAACAAAAACTGACAAATGATGTACAGAAATCAATTGAAATTCTTCAGAATAAAATGAACAATATGCCTACACTTGACTTTGAAGACAAAGACGATCTACCAGAAATGTGTGCAAACAACGATGACGACAATCTTATCATGGACACATACAAAACCACAATTAAAGAGTCATCCCCTTTTCAAGAGGTATTTATGAATATAAGGAATTCAATACAGATTGAAGTTACTGAAGGTAAGGATGACAATGCTTACTTCTGTAAAGGAGTTATCAATTGTCTCCTTGAAAGATTTATGTTCCTGTTGCCACTGTGGACAGGAGTAATGCTATCCAAGACTTTTGAGGGCCAAAGCCGAAATACAAATTCAGATGTAGAGGGATGGTTTAAAGTATTGAAGAATGATTGCTTAAAAGCAAAGGGAAACAGACCAGGAAAATTTGTCATCCAGCTGAAAAAACTGGTCTTTGCGCGTATGTTGGAACTTGATTATCCAGATGCTAGGAAATCTAAAACTAAAACAGCAAGGACAAGAAAAGAGAAAACTCTACACGATATAAGTTTAAAGGAGGAGGTCTGGGACCGAAGAAAAAAGACAAATACCAAATATCAACCTGATTGCCGCTCCAAAGTACACACACAGACCGCGTTCAAAGATTTACCTCAAGTTCCAACTTGGGGTGGACAGTTGGGAGAGCATTTGTTAGCAAATACGTGTACCATTGACAATGGTTTAACCATTTTATATTTAAAATGTTTGGAGATTCCAGGGGCTGAAGAAAAACTACGTGCTCAAAATTGCGATTTATTCGATACTTTACTGTCAATTTTCTCTGTTATGAAAGAAGAGTGTTTCCCATCAGCTAAACTAATGTGGATAAATTTTATAAAGAAAACTACCCCAGATGGCAAATTTACCAACCTTCATGGGGATGAATCGGACTACTTCTTTTCATTTTTTCATCCAGAGTGGAAGTCAACTGTTAAATCAATATGTCTGGAGAAAAGATGCCCACAACCATACAAAGAAAGTGGCGAGATCTTAGGAATAACTGTTAGGTAAGCAATCTCATAATTTAAATTTAGCTGAGCTCAAATGATGGAATTCTTTTGTGATTCTGTCGGTTTGGCTTTCGGTCTGTTTCTATTGGAGTAGCTTGCTTGAATGCTATATGTGAAAAGTTGTCCCAATTACTTATATTATATATCACCTACTGAAGAAGTCTCTATGTTTGCTCAAATGTTTCCTGCCATTGCCTTTTTTATGTGTATTGTTTGGCGAATAAAATAATGTAAAGATTATGGAAAGAATAATCTTTCCATGGCTCACAGTTTTGAATAGCTGTTTTAAAAATAAAGAGAAACTGATAAAACGCATATATATACCAAAACCACAAAAGCAGTTCAAGTTAAATATAGCACTGTGCTGGTGTTTCAATTATTGCAGTTTCAACATTTTTCAAGTTATGTCACGAGTAATCCTAAGTATTGTAGAAGTATTATCGAGGACTTTTGTAACTTTTCTGCTTGCTCAGACTTTTTGATTCTCAATTAGCAAGGAGCCAATTTATTATCAAGCAAAAACTTTAAAATAAAGTAGTGAAGATAAATAATAATCAATATAGAATTAAAATGTATTGTATTGTTTATTTCTGCCACTAGTGTTGGCATACTAGGGGTATGACAGAATGACAAATTTTCGTGCCAACAAAACAAGTGAGATTTGGTTTGGTTACATGTTTGTCAACAAGTGGTAGAAATGATCCAACATACTTGATCAGTTTTTAGCTTAAATATTTGTGTTACTATTTATTTTACAGTTTAGAAAAACCAGTTAAAAACACTCAAGAAATAATTGACAAATGGGTAGAGGGCACAACCACATGCTTGGCACCAGGGGAAAGTTTTCAAGACGAAATAAGCATTCTAGGGTATGTATATTTTAAACATGTAGTATTTTGATTGTTGATTATCAAATCTGTATTGGTTTAACCCATTCCCTCATACGACAATTCTGCAGCAGACGACTTTGAACATATTTTGTCAAAAAGTAGAAATCTCTCGAATTAAATGGTTAACCTATGACTAAAAGTGGAGAACATTGTGGCAAAAGGAGAAATTGCTTGTTTTGAGCAATTTCTTGTTTTGTCACCATGTTTTCAAAAAGCCGTCTGCTGCAGAGGCGTCAGAAAGTGTCTATATGAGGGGAAGGGTTAAAGGTTACTTTCAACAGTATCTAGTTATATCACAATGAGCAGTTCACTATTGCCAGACTTTTACATGCAAGAACTCCTCAAAAATTGTTCCTTGGATTGCTATCAACATAATAATTAATGCACATTGTTGTAAGAAAATGATGTTCGTTGCATTGTCTTTTGTAATAAAAGTAAACTGATTTGATAAAGTACATGTTAGACTAAACAAATCTTTAATTTAGTAATGGTTATTGTGTCACCCTGCGTAGCATGGTAGGCACTTAGGGATTACTTTTTTTTTGTCCGTCCGTCCGTCTGTCTGTCCGTCACACTTTTTCGTCACACTTTTTCGTCACACTTTCAATGAGCAGGTGCAGGTGACACACACATGCTCCACGGAGCACTCCATTCTAGTTTATTTCAGCAGTTTGAGACTTTGTCATGTGTTTTACATTAGAAATCTCATAGCATAACCCTTTCCAACAAATTTGAAAACATCTCACGTCTCAACAATAACATGGAAAATCCTCCTAAATGAAGATATATTTATTGAATATCTAGAGTTAATTATGTCAAAAGGAGAAATGTCTTGTTTTGAGCAATTTCTTCTTTTGCTACAATGTTTTCAAAAGTCGTCTGCTACAGAGGCGTCAGATGTTGAAAAGGGTTATATCAAGTGAGCGATCTAGGACCGTCTTGTTGAATTTACTATTCATAGCCTAACTCACACCTTAAATCAATTGTCTGTTTAACTGTCTTGGATAACTTTTTTGTTGATAAGCTAATTTGGATGGAATGTGTAAAGCTGATTATATATGACCTCAAATTATAATATTTAGTACCTAGTATTTAACGAGTATTTTTTTTTGTTCACTGTATTTAAAAAAACAAGAGAATTGCATCAAAAATTGAAATCTGTCATTGGAAATGTTCAGTCCCGCCCTTTTCCATTCAATTTTGTGAAGACTCCCTAGCATATTGGTTTTGTGAAATTCAACAGGTAATATTGTTTAATTGTGAAAACAATGACATACGAAATCGCAAAAATTGTGACGGAAAGATATGTTATGTATTAATCAGTGTTATGAAATCTTATGAACAAGCAAGGTATATTCCAATTTATTTTGCTTTATGACTAAGTGCACTTCCTTCTGGATTATGCAAGCATAATATTCATTTGTTTTCCTTTATGAATTTTGCCTTTCTTTTGTGAATTTTGTTCACATCATTGTGAAAAATGTTTGCTTTTCCTTATTGTGAAGTAGCCTCAATTCGGCCTCTAAGTCTAATATTGAAGTTGGAAAGTCGCTGCAGTCATTTGAATTGTTTATAACCATCATAAAATTAAACAGGCTTTATAGAATATATAAGGCATGCATATTTATAGAATATATAAGGCATGCATATTGTTGGCAGTTTGCATATATTAAAGGTTTCCATTTGATAAATTTCAGCCTGGAGGACCTGTAGGTGGTGGTGGATTTGGGGGGTATAATGTTCAACCGGGCCAGGTTCACTCACTGTCTGCCCCTACTTCCAATTTCAACAGCAACTCACCATCGACTGTACTCACTTCGATGGCTTCGCCTCCTCACAACAACATGTCTGCAAATGCATCTAACTCTGTAAG
>JAUELF010062413.1:0-16549 GCA_031471495.1 Clinocardium nuttallii
GGTGTCATATTCCAGCTTGATAGAGTCCACAGCCTCTTTTACCGCCTCGGTAATGATACCGCTAATATCAGGGCGAGATGTATCTACGATAGATTTTAGATCAGGCAGCATAATGGCTCTCAGTTCAACCGCAATTCGTACGATGTCATCTGGGTTCATTGACACTCGGGAATATCCGGTATTTCCTCTGACCTGTTGCGAGTCTTTTTCCCTGGGTTAGAAACTGAGTTTTCAAGGGGTGATGAGGCTGGGCGCTTGGCCAAGCCCGGTTCAGGCGACAAAGAAGCAGGCTCAGATACATCAGTAACAGTTGGAGACTGGCTGGTGGTTAGTCTTTTAGACTTGGGTGTAAATTTCTTAGGCATGGTGCGCTTTTAACGAAGGACAGTATAGTTGAAAAAATGATACGCAAGAGAGAGTCCTCGCACGGGATTTTCAGGTTTCACAACTCGGCAAATACAATGTTCCTATGACTAGAAATAATCACAATGGCGGCTCAAACAAACAAAACAAAACTTCAAATGAATCGAAAGATTACCATTTTCTTCAAAACCGTTCGTCAGAGATCCCTGAAACTTAGTCCGTTGCTTAGTCCTTTAAATTAGACCACTTTTAGAATACAAGAGCTTCCATTCTCGACCCACGAAAAGAAATTATATCATTTTCAAAAGCTTAGATCGGTCATTCGACAAAAACACGTCTATCACGTCTATCACCGGAAGTATCTATCTAACTCTTTGACCATATTACGAAACTATTTAGTCTGCAAGGTTTTCTAAAATTCGACATAATTTAGACCCAACTCTATAAATGTGTTCACAAGGTTTTTCTAAAAGTTGACCAAGTAACCTTATCCTTGACGCTACATGATCAAGTTTCATACCTCCCTGAAATTTGATAGAGAGTTCTGATGATTTCCATCATTACTGGATTTAAATTGTGACCTCTTATGTATTCACATATTATTTTCACTCTTTCTAAAATTAAACCTAGTGTTTAACCAGTATCTGATGGAGACAACCCTTTTGATGATATATAACATTTCTAGTGTTCATAAGGTTTATCTAAATTTGACACAGTAACCTAGTGTTTAGCTCTTCTGGCTGAAAACAAGTCGAACTTATGTCAGGCGAATTGTCCGGCGTGCGTGTGTCAACTTTATGCTTCAAACGAGTTCTCTGTAACTCTGAACTGGAATGCCACTTCGCAGGACGCATCCTCTCCAAAATTACTTCTTTTATTTGGATTAATTCTGGTTTCCATGGGAAGGGAAAAGGGGAGAAGAAAATAATCCTTTCAAACAGGATGGCCGGTTTTCAAAAAATATGTAGAAATGATCCTTGGGTGACCCTCTTTCAGATTCCTTATAGCCACGTTGAATGGTAAAAAAACATGGCCGCTAGGGGCGGGGCTGTTAAGCCTTATAATTATGGTGTTAGTGAAAAACCATATTCTTTGAAAGTATTTGACCGATTTTCCAAAAAAAAAAAAAAAGTTTGTAAATTGTTTCCTTATATGATCCTCCATGTGATTCCTTCAGGCCATGTTTATTGGGAGAAACAAATGGTCGGCCGTTTTGACTTGTATGGCTATCGTGAAATTTTAAATCTTCTCCTCCGAAAGTACATGTACATGTTTCTTCCCAATAATTTGCAAATAACTTTGGAGAAATTATCCTCGATTGACCCCCTATCAGATTCTTTCAAGCTATGTTGATTGGTCGAAACGCATGGCCGTCAGGCTGTTCTGCCTCATGTGTAAACTTTAATAATATTCTCCTTAGCTTTCCAAATAAATTTGTAGAAATGTTCCACGTTGGTTGGTAGAGAAACATGGCCACAAGACGGATGAGATGGTTTGCCTTAGTGTAAACTTTAAACAAATTCTTGATTGGTCGAAACACAAAAGTTATTGTGGATGGCATGACACATCAGATTGTATAACTCGGGAGTTCCGGGGCCATCATGTTTAGAAATGTTCCTCTACGAGATTTCGTTAAGCCATGTTGATTGGTGTATAAATAGATGGCCACCGGAGCCTCATATGGCTGTAGTGAAATCTTCTTCAGGAAATAGGAACACGACTTCCAAATAAATTTGTAGAAATGATCCTTGGTTGCCATATGCTTCGTCGACACACATGGGGGCCGTTTCTAATTATATGGCAATAGCGATTGAATATGTACCTAGTGACAGTGGAGCCTTCTTGCTTACCCCCATGGGACCCTGTTCATAGTTTGACGGAGATTGAATAGTCAATGTGGCCTGTAGTCTTCACAGGGTAATTGTGGTATAAACCATGATATACCATACACGTTTAAGAACTAACTTTTTTTAGACAACCTCAGTCATCTGTCATTTCCCTATTATGGTGATTAAAATGTCCACATAGTTTTAATAAACTGTACCAAACCATGTTTTAGATATGGCGCCAATCCAATATCACATGTCTTTGTCGACGGAGGGAAACAACATTGTTACACAGCTTTTGTATGAGCCATTCCTCCTTTAACGCTTTTCCTTTTCTTCAAAAGTCGTCTGCATATGGGAAAGGGTAAAGTATTTACCCGATATGATATTTTAAGAGTCAATTGCTATAAAAGCATGTCGATTTATACATATCAGGTAAAACGTAAAGTAAGTAGCTTCTATTGTGGGACAAGTAATTTCAAATGTCAGCAATATGATACAAATGTCATTAAAAACCAACACTATGTAATCTCATAGGTTTTTTAATCAAATATGAAAACGCTAACAAATCACAAACACTAATGTGCTAAAATCAAAGTCACTTGCATGATTTCTACAAAATGTACATCTAGGCAACAGTAAAGCACCTTAATTAATTTATCATGTTTAATTTCATTTATTACTGCAGATAGACTACAGACAAATGACAACAGAAATGTTGAAGACAAGTTATTTGAGGCTTCTATAAACAGGAATCTAGAACTAAACTCTACATTCCTGCAATAAATAATGACATTGATGTTTCAAAGATCAATTTCTATCATCACTTTTTAAAAAGCCAGTCATTTTGCACATTTTGATAAGAAAAAAAAACAGTTTCTGAAATGCATGTTTTTGTTATGTCCCTTACATTTCGCATGCGAAATACTATCTAAGAAAAACTCAATGTAAAGGAATGACAATGTCATGCATACAAATTACAATGTATCTACAATTCATACTGAATGCAAATAGAAAGAATCAATTGATCAATTTTAATAATTGCCAAGCATAGTTCAGTTTAGATTTACTGAAAAAATAAAGCCCAAAGGGACATAAAACGGGAACTACTTTATCGCCATAGAGGAAAGGGTTCTACATATCACCATATTATAGTCAAATTTCCTTTAAGGCTTTGTCCTAAAAAAAAGTTAATCAGTTTCTACATACCAGGGTCACGTATTTACCTCTAAGTAGCCATCAAGTGTATCTTGTTCCCTCTATTCTTTAGATATTTATAATTTTTTAAAGTTAATTATTATTTCAAAGGGATATAGTCTTGTGTTATCAGTCAAGGCTGCTAAACCGTCAGAAAATTTAAGTTAAAGCATCAAACAGGTCCCAAGTTTCAATTACCAATTCTTCATCTCCTTCTTTTCCTATTGGCTCGTAACTTCTTCCTTGGCTCAAAATAAAGAGAAGCTTATTGTGTTTATGCCAACTAAATCTCTAAACGGCACAAGTACTGGTAAATCCTTTCCCTCATATAGACGCTTTCTGACGGCTTTTTGAAAACATAGTGACAAAAGAAGAAATTGCTCACGATGAGCCATTTCTCTTTTCCACCTTTAGTCATAGGTTATCCATTTAATTATAGAGATTTTCTATTTTTTGACAAAATATGTTCAAAGTTGGATGCTGAAAAATTGTCGTATGAGGGAAAGGGCTAAGTCTCCTGGGAGCAGACATTGAGCATGATTTATAACTAATAAGTTAATCCCTTTCCCACATAGAGACACACTTGATGACGCCTCTGTAGCCGACATCTTTTGAAAACATTGCGACAAAAGGAGAAATATAATAAGTTATAACTGAACTAAATCTCCAAAATTGCACTTAAAAATGAGCTGTGTATCACTTTGGTATAGAAGAATTCTTTTTTCCCAATCATCTGCTATCTCAATCCCTTCAGCACAGACGTAAAACTCCTGTTTCTTCTTCCAACACCAAATCTATGCACTACATTTAATATCAATCGTTATTTTGTGTTATTACTATATCCTGGTTGTTATCTGAGGTGATATTTTGTATAGTCAAAGTAGATTCCATTTGTGACAATGATACACCAGACACGGCAACTTGTAGCCCTTCAGGTAGGTCCGAAGCATTCAGTTGTTGTATATGCTGTGGACAAAGAAAAAGAGAACAGTCCTTAAACCCTTTCCCACATACACCTGGCAGATCTGCAGCAGACGACTTTGAAAACATATAGGTAAAAATATGGTAAACCTCTACAAATGAAACTTTAAACATTGAATAGAGTTGAAAACATTGTGACAAAAGGAAAATTTGCTAGTTTTGAGCAATTTCATCTTTTGTCTCAAAGTTTCCAAAAGTCCCCTCATGCACGACATCAGAAAGCATCTATATGTGGGAAAGGGTTTCAAATTAATTTTACATCACATGTATGTTGTAATGAAAGTTCAACCTTTACCCCATCCCTCATATAGACACTTTCTGATGCCTCTGCAGCAGACAGCTTTTTGAAAACATTGTGACAAAAGAAGAAATTGCACAAACCGTGCAATTTCTCCTTTAGTCACAATGTTTTCCACTTTTAGTCATAGGGTTATCCATTCAATTATAATATAGATTTTCCATTTTTTGACAAAGTATGTTCAGTGGCGTCTGCTGCAGAATTGTTGTATGAGGGAAAGGGTTAATGATATTCTAAGAATTGTTTTCTATAAGTTTATTCTTTGTAAAATGTGTGAAATCTGGGAATTCGAAATTACAGTGTAATTACAGAATTGAAAACATTAGGAAAAGAAGAATTTATTTTCCTTTTCCAACAAATTCACAATGTTTTCAAAAGTACTTAGCTGCTGATAGTCAAAAATCATGTGTATGAGGGAAAGGGTTAATATATTATTCACAGTAATACTGTCTCTACCTGCAGATCTCTTTTTAACCCTTCCTCACTTACAACAAATCTGCAGCGGACGGCTATAAATGCATCTAGACAACAATATAGAAAGTCTCTACCAATGAAAGTATAATCATTGAGTTTCAATCTTTGTGGCAAAAAGAGAAACTGCTCATCATGAGTAATTTTTCCTCAATGATTTCTAGATGTGTTTGCTTCAGATGCATCAAATTGCATCTGCAGGTGTGAAAGGTATAAACTGCTTCAAACATTTCCACTAAAAAGTAAAGTGTCAACCCTGTTCTCCTACGCTTTCTTGACCTTGGAATTTTTCCATCAAGTGAAGGTTTCTGAATATAACTTATGACAACATTAGTTAAATATTCAAAAACATGAATGTAAATTTCTTCAGCCCCTTTGTTCTGTTTGCAAAACATAACAAAAGCATATAATTTTGTTGAGTAAAACATGCATTTAAGTTATGCATCTGTTCTTTTATTTTTAACAACAGCAAGAATCTATGAATCTTGTTATTGAAAGTGTAGCAATCTATACAAACAACCTAACAAGCTACGAAATGCTTGCAGAACAAAAAGTCAATCAACCCATTTAATGGACCAAGTAGTTTAGTCCACAAATGAAAGTGCTATCTATCAATTATTATCATCAATTATGTCATATAGACATATTTAATTCACTTTGATCTAGGTGTCTGAAAACGTTGTTGGGACTTATATGTTTGAGCTGATCCCTATATGCCCTTGATGCGAGGGGTTAATATGGTATATAGCACTGTGCAAATGCAAATCATAGGTTAAACCTGTGACACTGCTATTAACCCTTTCCCTCATATAGACGCTTCCTGATGCCTCTGCAGCAGACAGCTTTTTGAAAACAAAGTGACAAAAGAAGAAATTGTTCAAAAGGAGAAATTTCAGGTGTTATTCCTTTTGTTTTAAATTATTCTTTAATTTTAATTTAGTGGCTTTACGTTTCATTGGGTTTTATAAATGACCTATGTTCGATTTTCAATTTTAAAAACAAATTAGAAGTTGATTCTTGATTCTTTGATGTAAATAGTAAATGCAATGATTGTGCTTATATTGCAGTCTCCTATATTTCTAGACCATATAATACTTGTCTTGATTTGTTTGTTCATTGTATATATATTTGTACATTAATGTGACGTAAATAAATAAATTTGTTGTTTGTATATCAATTTTTTTTTATTGAAAATAATTAACCCTTTCCCACATATAGATGCCTTCTGATGCCTTTGTAGCAGACGATTTTTGAAAACGCTGTGACAAAAGGAGAAATTGCTCAAAACAAGCAGTTTCTCCTTTTGCCAATGTTTTCAACCCTTTTCAGTTATTATACTTTCATTTTTGGGTAGACAATTTTAAAGAAGTCTGCTGCAGATTTTTTATATATGGGAAGGGGTCAAACACATCGGTAATATTTGAGCCATCCCCCAAAAACCAACATTGTGATATCTGCGTCAAGTTTTGATCCGGATCAGCCTAAGCATGCCACGCAGGCTTATCCGTGTAGACACTTTTGTCTCCTGTAGATTTTCTGATTCAGGAATCATTATTCTATAAACCCTTGAGGCAGAATGTGTCGACCTTGATCAGTCTGCACAGTCTATCCGGGTCGATATATTACGCAGATGCCATGATGTTGGTACGGCTCATTTGTAGAAACTGGACATCGATTCTTACTTACAGGAACTGGTACCTGGATGACCTGGTCACCCTGTAATATTTGTATATGTTGTGCATGCTGTAACTGTGAGATCTGTTCTGGGGTGGCGTGTAGGATCTGGACCTCCCCCTGTAGACTCCCATCACCATGCAGGGCTACAGACTGTTCCAACTCTCCTTGTAGGTAAACATCAGACTAGTGTTGAAAATAAAACAGGGAAATATTCAGTCAATCAATTTGGATTATAAATTTAACCCTTTCCCACATTCAACAATTCTACAGCAGATGAATTTTAAATTATCAAGTCCAAAAGTATAGAAAATCTCTATAAATGAAAGTATGATTTTTGAATATTGTTGAAATCATTGTGGCAAAGGAAGAAAATGCTCATTATGAGCAGTTTCTCCCTTCGCGACAATGATTTCAAAAATCTTCTGCTGCAGGGGCGTCAGAAAGGGTTAAACAACGAATACTTTTCTAGTATTACTCAAGTCGAAACTAATTAAAGTACAGATTTGATGATAACACATTGGTGCGCTAATAGGTTCATAAATAAAGTTATCAATATAACTATTAAGGCATATTTTCCAGGAGAGAAGTAAAATTCCATTTTGAAACACCAAGATTTGCAAATAAAATCACTTTATAAACTATTCTTAGTACATAAAACTTTATTTTTTTGACCTATTATTTTGTGTACAAGGTTTGCCACAACTAAACCAACCTTTAGAAATTAGATAATTATAAGATTTAAAGTTGTAAAACTGTTCTATAGCTTTCTGTCCAGTTTCCACAGCAAACTTGTTTAAAATATTTTGAGAACATAATTTATATGGAAAATGAAGAAAATATTATATACATTTGTAACTTTGTCCCTGAATAGTACTTTTGTAAGTAAGTACATGTTGTCACTTCAGATGTTTATTAAGGCTTTTAAGGTCCAAACTATCAGATCATTCAATTGATATTTATAATCATCTCATAATGGAATATCTCATTATGAGCCGAGAAAATTAAAATATATCTTCTGTGTTTAACAGTTTCCCATATATACATTAAATCTTACGGGTTTGTAAACATATTTCTTTAAATATTTTAAATGTGTGTAATTGAAAATAAAGTAATTCAAAAGAGTTAAAAACTTTCTAACAAAAGGAAAATTGCTCATTACAGTACAGGCAGGGTGAACAATGTCCTCCAGCAGACAGTTTTCAACATGCACTCGATGCTCCAAGATTAGCAGACACTCACCTATCCCCATGATTTTGAATTTCTTTACTATCGCGAACACAACAAAATATCTTTAGGTAACTTGATAAAACCCATATATTGCGGATTTGTGATGGAAACATCGCATATTCAAGGTGACATTCAGTGAAACAGATATAAAGCAGCATCTCTGATTTAATTTCTTTTTGGCTAATCATATTAAAAAACCTGTTTTTAAATTCCAAATTGTTCTATATTGAGCTATCTGATCCCAAAGAAAAAATAAGCCTTAAAGCATGGTCCATAAAAAACCTATTTATTCGTTGGTCATAATAATTTGATCATGGAATAATTGTGGTTCATCAATATACTGGAAAAAAAACAAAATCAATATGTTTGATAAAAATTGATCCTCGATCGGAAATATTCGTCAATTATTATATGAGCCGTCTCGCGAGAAAACCAACAATGTGGTCTCTGCATATAGTATCGACCCGGATCAGTCTAAATATGCCGTGCAGGCGAACCCGGACAGTAATTTTTCGCCTCTTGTGTATTTTCTGTTTTAGGAATAATTTCTCTATCCCTCGGAGAAGGGATGTGTCGGCCCGGATCAGTCTGCTTGGACAGCGCCGGCTGATCTGGTTGACACATTACGCAGATGCCATAATGTTTGTTTTCGTGGCGACGGCTCATATCATGAAAATGCATTTTTCACCCTGCTTCTACTGTATAAGCAATTTCTCAATTTGAAACAATGTTTTCAAAACTCATCTGCTCCAGAGACGTCAGAAAGTGCCTGTATGTGGAACAGGGTTCAAGTTGCCTGTATCAGAAATTGAGTCAAATAGGTAAAGACTCACATTTCTTTGGTGTAAATGTAAAACGTCTTCATGATTCATCGAATCGTCGTCATCGATCATATCTCCCATTAATGAAAAACCTGCAGATCCTTTTCCTCTAAATGCCTTCACAGTTAAAGGCATACCTCGCTGTTTTCTTCGAAATGCTGTACGACATTTGGAATCTATATTCTGTTTGATTCTATGCCAATCATGTTCTGTTATTCCAAATTTATGGATTAAATGACCTGTATAGAGAGGAATTAGAAGTGTTACCACATGCAAAATTGCTGTATTTAATGATAATGTAACAATAATGTAGATGTTTAAGATTAGATAACTCTGGCAAACATTTGATCACCAAATATTACTTGCACAACCAAAACTATGGAAAATGATATTGAGCAAGATTCATGGAAATATCTTTCAAACATCGTACTAGAGCAATTGGTTTGTTTATCAAACTTTGAAAGTTACACAAAGAAAGTGGCCAAAGTTCAAGTCATTCATTAATACTACATTTTTTTTTAATTTAATTATTTTTATTGAATATATTTGAAAGTATTGCAGCAAAAGGAGAAATTACTTATCATGATTCATCTGCAAGTGGGAGAGGGTTATTGATTGATAGCTTTGTGTTTCATATTACCAGTTCTACTGGTCGGTTTATCCTTACACCAGAAAGTAAGTTGTAAACACAACCTCGCAACCTTGAACGCTAAGAAGAGCAGCCATTACTACCCGTTTTAGAGTATTTGGTACGACGCGGCCGGGGATCAAACCCAGACCCGAGGAGGATGCACTTCCATAATACCAAGGTGGTTGGTGGGAAAGGTTAGAATCCTAGTTAAAATCCTTCAATTTTGAAAAGTGAATGAGACTAATGAACTTACATCTTATTCCATATATCATGAGCGGATCTAGTTGTCTCTTCCCATGTTTACCCATACCCGACAGGTTTGATTGGGCTTGTGTTTCACGATCAAACAAATAATCTAACAAGGTTAAAGCCATCTTTTCTGGTGTCCGACAGTTTGAATGAATATGTAACAAATCACTGAAATGAAAGCGATTGGAAGATAGTCAAATAGTCAAATCGTGCGTCTATGTGAAGAACGTGCACAACACTTTCTGCGCGCGCATCTAGTTGTGCCGCACTCAGTCACTTTCCCTTGCTGTTGCTTTACTGCAGGTTGCTGTTAATTCTACCTTCATACTTTAACAAGTATTATTATATACTCCTTGGTAAGATAATAGCTACTTGTTCATTTCATTACTGTATATATGTATATATGTCTTTCGTTATTTATTATGCTTCTATTGATCTTACCATGGAGTAAATTCATGTTCATCTCATGTTTAAATTATAATCATCCTAAATATAAACATAAACGTCCATTTCAGGCTTAACTGGAATGATTAAAAGTATACAACCACAACAGTATTATTTTTAAACCCCGGTTACAAGCCATATAACGCAAAATCAACATGGCTTTAAGGAATCTGATAGAGGGTTGGTCATCTGAGGAACATTTCTACAGTTGTTATCGTTTTGTTGCCATGGAAACCAGAATCCTGCATGGAGGAAGGAATTCTGGTAAGGTCATTGAGAGGATGCTTTCTGTGAAGTTTCATCCCAATTGACCCACTGGTTATGCATGAAGTAAAACAAGTTAACGTTGTATTGCAAGCAATACAAAAGTCCCCTACCAGGCGAGGACAGCACATTATGTATTGTATGTGCATTTTCGGACAAAAACAGCACTGCACTGCACTGCATATCTTGTTATTGACAATAATTGTGTGAAGTTATATCAAAATCCATTTAAGCATGTTGAAGATATAGACAGGACACGAAATTGTGGGACTGATGGACTGATAGATGCAACTGGTTTCTGACATATTCAGGCATATTTAACATATAAAGAATAATTTTACGAACTGACACATGTATTGAAAGACACATGTACTTATCTTCAAATTAGTCAAACATCAAGTTAAAATAAAGTCGACGTTTTTCATTGTTGTCTCAAAGTCAAACTATCAATTGTCCAAATTGTTTAAATGTGTGACCTTGACTTTGGCTGGCTATTTGATCATGGTGTAGATGTGTGCTCAGTTACTTGGGAAACCTATAAACCTATCATGCATGGTTGAGCTTTGAGTCGGACAAGGTACAGTCCTATCAAACAGTACTCATTTTGACCGTTGACCTATTTTGTGTCCTTGACCTTTGAGGTACAGGCCTGGGTCTTGTGCGTGCCAAGCCACCTCATCATGGTGAACATGTGTGCCTAGTAACTTGGGAATCCTATGCTGCATGGTTGAGATTCAGGCCAGACAAGGTACAGTCCTATCAAACAGTTCTCATTTTGACTTTCGACCTCCAAGTGTGACCTTGAGGGAGACTAAGTAACTAGTGTATGAGGTATGGAGGAATTTTGTCTCCAAATGAAAGAGCTAGAGAGATAATTATGTTTCATACAAACATATTAAAGTCAATGTGACCTTGACCTTTGACATAGCTTCGTAAAATGTGAACCCCTCAAAGCTCTCTTAACACTGAATCTGTGTATGGAATATAAAGGAATTCTGTCCAAAACTGAAATAGCTAGAACTATGAAATTGTTTTTATACAAATGTATTTATAAAGTCACTGTGACCTAGAACTTTGACATAAGTAAGTAGAATGAGAATGTGTTTAAGATTAGATAACTGTTAACATATGATTTAAGTTTCATAACAATCAGATAAGAAATGAAGTCACTAGAGCGGTGACGTCATTTTGTACAGCATATAAAAGACATTGTGACCCTGACCTTTGGCCTAGGTAGATGAAACACAAACTTGTACAAGAGGAGATGTTGGTGGACATGTGTTTTAGTTTCATTACAAAAGAAACAATGTCGCTTGTTCCTACAGGAGTATAAATGTCACTGTGACCTTGACCTAGAACAGTGAAACTCATACAAGTACAAGAGGCAATGCTAGTGAACATGTGTGAAAAGTTTCATGACTTTGGATAAGAAATGAAGTTGCTATAGCAAAGACGTTGTTAGGACATGTATGTACAGGCAGTTCCCTATTTACCCTCGGCGACCTCGTCATGAGGGGGATAATGAGCTGAATCTAAATAAAATATTCAAAGTCAAAGTCAAGGGCAGTAACTCTGCTTTAAGTAATAAGACAACTATATTTGAACTTGATCTGTATCTTCTCATAACACAACTAACCATCCATCAAAGTTATTTGAAATATCTGCATTGTAAAGACATGACAGTTCACAGACACATGTGTTGCTTCCTAGTAAACATTGTAATAAAGCTTGCTGATAGACAACAGGAAGTACACTCTAGACTTTCTATTTGAGCCTGTTCATAGGAAATGGTCCTAGTAAAGTAGTTAATTTTCAGAACAGTAGAGATCCAGATCATCCTGATCAAGATTTAAATATTACTTACATACGGTTGTTAGATATGTCTGTTTTCTTGTGTTAATTCCGATCAGATGAAGCAGATTTACAAACTGATCTTAACCTACATCGTTCAGAACAGATGGTCTCAAATAGAAATATCCATGGGCAACCAAAATTAAATCATTAAATAAAGATTGTAGCGTATATGACATGTTCTGCTCTTATAAAGCTTGACAAACACATGAAGAAACCAATAATGGAAGGAAAAAAGTTGCACCCCACTAACTTCTTTGATGTTGGGGGCATAATGCACATATCCAGTTCTGACTGAAAGACACTAGGGGTAACACTATATGCCACAAAATCAAGTGGAAAACAATGTGGCAAATGGAGGAATTTCTCTTTTTGCCAAACGTTTTCAACAATATTCAATAACTATGCTTTCATTTAAAGACTTTCCATATATTTGCCTTAACATTATTAAAGTTGTCTGCTACAGATTTATTGTATGTGGCAAATGGGGGTTAAAATTATAAAATGCAACAAAACAAACCTAGGGCTGACTCCACATCTTACTCTCATTTCTACATTACTTTCGTCCCCAAGCCACGTCCCAGTTGGGTAGTCATCTGTAAGGTGTAAGACAATGGTTGGTATTTACTATTTACAGCCTTGTCTGCATTTTGATTCTCGTTTTCTATTGTTTTGTAAACATAATTTATTCAGGTATAATCATTAATGCTCTATTCAGTTTTTCAGTCATATCACTTCTGCCATCCATATCAGCTATTTATATATTTCATGATGTTAGCGCCGTTTCTTACTTTCTCATTGTTTTCTATAAAAATTAGGACATTTTTAACAGTACATATTTCTGACCATTTAAAGGAAAACATATTTCTGCTGCCAATATGTCAGTCGAACCCTTTCCCACATACAGCAAATCTGCAGCAGACGACTTTGAAAAGAAAACCCAAATTTTTTGGAAACTCTTTTAAAATGAAAGTTCAATAATTGAATAGAGTTGAAAACATGGTGATAAAAGGAGTAATTGCTTGTTTTGAATAATATATTCTTTGTCACCATGTTTTCAAAAATCCGACTGCTGCAATTGATTGATTGATTGGGGCGTAACGCCGTTTTTAACAATTTCTCAGTCATATCACGACAGCAAGTTCACCTACTCATGTATTTCCTGGTTTTCTCAAACCAGTATTCAACAGTACAATCTTCCCAAGCATCTGGCTGCTTTTACACACAGACTTTTCACATTGGTTGAACACGAATGATCCATGTCACATTGACTTTTGTGGAAGACGAATGATCCATGTCGCATTGACTTTCGTCAAACGTCGGAAAAAAAGTTGGCCGAGCCGGGATTCAAACTCACAACCCCTGGATTGACAGCCCGCGTCGCTACGGACTGAGCGACCATGACTGCTGCAGACGCATTATAGAGCATCTATACGAGGGAAAGGGTTTTACAAAAGTGCCTGTACCCTAATAAAGCCAGTAATTGTGGTTATTCTAATCAAATATGAATGTTTCATTCCTTACCTTCACTGTTTAAAGTTATCAAGGTGACATTGGGTCCTAAACTAGCAATACTGTCTACACTGTTTAAAGAGCCACCATCAGTTCCCTCTGTATGAAAAACAAAAAGGCAATCAACTATTGTTATTCAGTGTTAAACCCCCCTATTCCCACATACAGCAAATCTGCATCTAGGCAAATCTCTATAAATGGAAAATATATAATTGAATTGAGATTAAAACATTGTGACAAAAAGAAAATTGCTCATGAAATCTCAATGTATATAATTTAATGGATCATCTATGACTAAAAGTGGAAAACATTGTGACAAAAGGAAAAATTGCTTGAGTTGAGAAATTTCTTCTTTTGTCACCATGTTTCAAAAAGCTGTCTGCTGCAGAAGCTTCAGAAAGCATCTATATGAGGGAAAGGGTTATTAATTGCTTTCCAACTACTAAAGGATGGTTATAGTGTTACATGACCAACCATGGTTCAATGAAGTCTGGAAAACTTATGTACAACCAAGACGTGTACACAATAATTTCTCAAAAAGCAGACACGTCTAAAAATACCGGTCGGTTAAAGGATTATAGATAGACAACATGTGATCTTATAGCAAAGTCAAAAAGCTCTAATTGACTGATTAGACTGATAAGCCTCAAGTGCTATTTACAGAAATACAACTGTTGAGAACAGTGTGGGAAAAGGAGAAATTGCTTGTTTTCATATATGTACAAAATGTCAATATATCTTTCTTGCAGAAAACACTTAAAATATCATATGTTTCACATGATCAGACAAATGATCAGTATGAGATTTTATGTTATGAGAGGACTAGATATATGGAGAAGTTCTTTCTCCCATGATATCTCTCGTAGCACTCATTGTTGGTACTGAAAAGAATTGTCTCATTTAGACAATTTATGAGTACAGTCGAACCTCGTTAACCTCGTTAATCCGGACACTTTGGTTACCAGTGAAACAAGTCCGGATTAACGATTTTTTATTTTACTGACGCCAAATTTTTATCTTAGCCCAACAATAGGAGTCAAAGGATGGGACCCAATATTTCCCTAGATATTGCGCGGTATCATGATTATAATTGAGGAAAATTCATTCAAAATAGTTTTGCAAACTGTCAATATGATATTGCATTTACCATTTACATCTAGATTGCACCGTTTGTCGTAAGCAAAGCTTAATCATGAGATTTACAACTATTGGATAACCAGTACGTAAAAATGTATTTTTTTTAAAAATGAATGTCAAAATATAAAGATATTGAACAACTTATTATTTTTTGTCAGATCTACACTTGTCTCTGGGTCAAAATGTCTCAAAATCAGTTTTAATAGATCTTTTTGACAATTTGGCTGCTATTCTATGGCTGCTAATCAAAGTAAACAATGACACACGCTTGCAGATTATTGAACAGCCTTAGGCTATTACATTGTATATGATACACAGCTTTTAACACCTTTTATGACAAACAGACACTACAGAAAACAATGACCCGGACTAATGGAGTTAAAAACATATATACTGTATATGTATTCTGTATACTGTACATGTATCCTGTATACTGTACAGTCATGTACATTACTGTTTGGACTTCCAGACTAACGAAACGGATTTTATGTGTAAATGGTCAGTCCGTTCCCAATTTTTTTTGTCTGGTTCCGGAACGCAAATTTCCATATTAACGGAGAATAATTACGCATAAAAAATCCGTTCCCTGAATTTTATGTCCGGATCGCGAATTTTCCGATTAAACGAGGTTCGACTGTACCTACAACCTAGGTTTTGGAAGTTAAATAAGGATTTTAGAGCATGAAAAACGCTCCTTACTCTATATTTTTTAGAAAAAATGTGCTGCACGTAATCAGAAACGCAAGCCATTATAGGTAAATATAGTAGTTTTAGTCATGAATGACAATTTAGTGTACAACTGTCAGAAACAAATGTCACGGGAAAAACAGAAAGGTCTTTTTCTATTTATCAAACGTATATGAAACATGGTTAATATTAGAATAGCTGATCTCAAATATATAATACATGTATTCACTAACCTGTTTTACAATTATGTTGCGGTAGACCTACAACAAACGCCCTGAAAAACAAGCAAAGTATTCAAATATATGTCAACTGTGTTTCTAATAGAAACATCCCAACTCTTATTTTGTCATATAGCCCTGACAGATTTAAACTAGAATGGAGTGCTCCACGGAGCACGTGTTACCTGCACCTGCTCATTGAAAGTGTGACGAAAAAGTGTGACGGACAGACAGACAGACGCCAGACAAAAAAGTAATCCCCAAGTGCCTACCATGCTACCCAGGGTGACACAAAAAGAAATTGTGGCAATAAGACACAATTTACATAACTTGACTTGTTCAAATTCCAGTTTTCTAAGTTATGGAAGTGGTAGTACCTAAAATGGACTATATTATTTATTATGTAGCAAGTAGTTATGTAGCCTTAGTTCTTTCCAAAATAAATCAAATCAGCAGCAGCTGACTTTGAAAACATAGGAGCAACAAGATTGCCAAACTATCACAATATATGGCTATATGGCTATAACTCTGGTCAGTCAATCTATTAAAATTTCACTTTACTTTAAATGGCATATAATAAACAAAAATATCCTATATATAAACTGCACACTCAAATTAATTGATTGATTGATTGAGGTTTAACGCCGTTTTTAACAATTTCTCAGTCATATCACGGCGGCCAGTTCACCTACTCA
>JAUELF010062522.1:0-16545 GCA_031471495.1 Clinocardium nuttallii
GACAAAAACTTTATAATTCCATTCTTATTAAAGTTCTTGTTAGATTTCAAGATATAAATGGCCTTTACTGATAAGCTATTTTCTTTAACAGTGTCCACTCCTTGCAGTCTCATTTGTCCCCCTGATTAAATTTTCCCAGAAATTTGCAGTTAAATATTTGCTACTAATTTACTACCACTCAGGTGATCGATTTAGGGCCATCTTTGCCCTCTTGTTTGTTAACTAATTGATCTAGTAATAGAGCCAATTTAAAACCGAATATTGGTAAAAATTAAGAAACTTCAGCTTATATGACACATTATAATTGCAGTCAATGTAAAGGAAACTAAACCAAAAGGTTTCAGGTCTAAACTTTTTATTTCACGACAAAATTTCACATGCTGAATATCACATATAAAACGTCTAATCCCTATGTCAAAATTGAACCTTCTTGTTTAAAATAAAGGGTCATTTGGCCTTCTTATTCAAACTTATTAGATCCTGTCTGTTTTCACAGGTTAATTAAATGTACTAAACTGCATCTGCTTCCTTTAGTTATGCTTCATAATCAGGTGCGGCGTCTTTTATGCTCTGCATCAAAATTCATCTATTTATTTATTTGACAAAAGACAGACAACATGAGTTTGGTTATTGTCTTGTGGCAAGTGAAGCAAATCGGACATTGGACCTGTTGTATTAACTTACCTGACCACAAAATGAGTTACTGCTGTTGGCATTACAATTCATATTGCATGGTTAGCGATCAAGGGTCATCAGGGCCCTCTTAGTTGAAATAACGGTTGACTCCACAATAGTATTCTTAATCTATTTGATTTGTTTATATTATCCCAGGATTGAGTTGGATGATTACGAGCATGTAACTTCACTGAAATATGTGTCCCTAAAGTCTGAGGAGACAGTGTCAGGGTTTAAAGGTTATGTTGCCATAGGAACCAATTATAGCTTAGGGGAGGAGATCCTGGCCAGAGGAAGGGTAGATATATTTCTTTAAATGTTTAAGCATCTACCTTTAATATATAAATCATTTTTAATGTATCTGTTTACCACATACGTCGTTTAGTGATCACAAAATGTAAGATAAAGCAGTGAACATAATACGGAACTACATGTACTGATTTGGTACACCAAATTTCTTCAAAATACTATCAGTGTTAACCTCGCTACTAGTGGATAGAACATACATGTGTACGCACCACGGCCCACAGTTTTATTTTCAAAAAACGTCATCGACGTCACACATCACACAAGTCTCAAATCTTTTCAAAACACGCCTTAACAATCAATACAATGCCGGTCGGTGTTGTCACAACCATTCGGCAAAAACTTTTATATGTATAGACATTGTAGCAAAATCAGAAATGACTCGATTGCCACAATGTTCTAGAAAAACGCCTGCTGCAGATGCATAAGAACGGGTCTAATTGTGGGAAATGGTTATGGAGTCATCTGCATTGAAAACATGTGTGCATGTAATGAGATAATTGGAATCTGTGAATTGTGTGTCATTTTAATTTCAACTAACCTAAGCATGTAGTGCCCTGAGTAAGCTATTGTGACCAACTCAAATATTTTGTTGTTTATTTTTTATTTCAGATTATTATTTTTGATGTTATTGAAGTTGTGCCGGAGCCAGGTTTGCCTCTTACCAAAAACAAGATAAAGGTTTGTTATAATGTGGCTCTTGTTGTAAATCACCATTTCCCTTATACAAACAGCTTTGGATGCATCTGCCATAAGGGTTTTGATGTGTCCCCAATTTTTAGCTCGCCTATGCACGAAGTGCAAGGTGAGCTATTGGGATCACATTTTCAACATTTATCCTTGTTAACAGTCTACAGACTACATTTTGCATCCAATCACCATGAAAGTTTGTCAAGGGGGTCTATCTTGCCTTATATGGCTATTGTGAAAACTTAAAGAATCTTTTCCTCCAAAAGTGTCAAGCAGATTTTCAAATAATTTTGTAGAAATGTTCCTTGGGTAACCCTCTATAAGATTCTTTGAAGCCATGTCCTTGGGTGACCATCTATCAGATTCCTTCAAGCCAGGTTGATTGGTATAAAAACATGGCAGCCAAAGGGGGGGAGATATTTTGCTTTATATGACTAAATTGAACACTTAAAAAATCTTCCCAGACGAAAGGTTTGAGTCAATTTTCAAACAATTTTGTAGAAATGTTCCTAGGGTGACTCTTATCAGATAACTTCAAGCCATGTTGGTTGAAAAACATGGCCACCAGGGGGCAGGGCTGTCTTGCCTTATATGGCTATAGTGAAAACTAATATGTACAATTTTGTAGAAATGTTCCTTGGGTTACTCTTATCGATTCCACCAAGTCATGTTGATTAGTCAAAAAACATGGTCGCCAGGAGGCGGGCTGTTTGGAGATTACATTTTTACCTTATGGCAGAAGAGGAGCTATTGCTCTTGGGCCTCTTGTAATAGCTTGCCTAACCACAAAATGAGTTGATGTGGTTGACTGTGTGGGTTAGCATGACAAATCACATTGCATTAGTCAGGTGAGATCTGGTTTTAATATTAATTTGTCGAACACCTGCCCTACTTATTTGCAAATCTGCAGGAAACAACTTTGAAAGCATCAGGTTGAAGATATGGTAATATATAAGCAATATCCTACTGTTGCCACATTGTTTTTAAAAGTTGTCTGTTGCCGAGGTGTCTACTATGTCGGAAAGAGCAGATTCTCCTTTTCTCTCAATGGTTTAAATAACACTGTTCTGATTTTACATTTCTTTAGGTGATTTATGACAAAGAACAGAAGGGTCCCGTCTCATCTTTAACCCACTGTAATGGATTTCTTGTTTCAGCCATTGGTCAAAAGGTAAACTAACCCTATCCATTATACACCAATCATATTAACCTTGACAACACAACAATTGAAAACATTTTGCCAAAATTAGAAAATGTTTATAATGAGCAATTTCTTCTTTTGCCACAATGTTTTCAACTTGATATAATAATTGTTTTTATAGAGTTTCCTATTTGTGTAGCTGTATTCCAAGATGTCTTCTAATTGTATGTGGGAAAGGGCTAACAGAGCAAACATCTTAATTAACCCTTAACCCCTATTTGATCACTCATTGTATCTATTTGTCTGTAAATGTATTTTAGACTCCTAGCACTTACCCACATACAATAACAGAAAGTGACTATGAAATCATCTAGCCAAACATATGGAATATCTCTATGAATGAAAGTACAGCTATTACATAGAGATAAAACATTACAAAAAGGAGATATTGCTCATTTTGCTACAGTGTTTTCAAAAGTGGTCTGATATAAATGCTTTAGGGTGTGTCTTAATTTAGGAGTGAGTAAAGGCATTAAAAATCTAGTTTAAAGAACAACATGTACCAACAAGGACACATACACTAACATAAATTAATATTATGTTATGGTTAAGTATTTATAGTTTTAAAAATACATGTGTTTTGTGTGTTTGTTTTAGCTTGACTTTTCAAAGAATAAGGAGGGGTGTTACAGTCGCTTTTGCATCTGCTTTGCAGCTTTGGGTAGACTGTGCATACAATACATTTTCATTAGTGTATATTTATGTCTTGGGGATGACATTGTTTTTGCCCGTTCCGTCTGTCCATCCTTCCGTCTGTCACACTTGTTTCCGCTCAATAACTGAAGAACGATTGGGCTTAGGAACTTCATACTTGGTATGACCCCTATATATTTTGAGGTCAGTATGTCTATAGTCAAGGTCACAGTGACATTGAGCTGAAAGATCACAGTGACAATGAGCTGCAAAAATTGATTTTGCTAAATAACTTGAGAATGCTTTGGTCATGGAAGTTAAAACTTGGTGTGAAGGTTGGTCACCACATATGATCCCTATTGATTTTGAGGTCAAAGGTCAAGGTCATGATAACCTTAACCTGAAAAATGGTTTCCGCTCATTGACTGAATGCTTGGGCCCAGAAACTTTATACTTGGTGTGCAGGTTGGTCACCACCAGCAAATGACCCCTATTGATTTTGAGGTCACTAGGTCAAGGTCACGATGCCATTGGGCTGAAAAATGGTTTCCACTCAATAACTGAAGATTGCTTGGGCCCAGGAACATGGTATACAGCATGGTCTTGAAACCTTGACCTGTAAAATGGTTTCCGTCCGTCAGTCCGTCACACTTTTTTCCGCTCAATAACTGAAGAACACTTTGGCATAGGAACTTCATACTTGGTTTGCATGACCAGTAGATGACCCCAATTGATTTTTATGTCAGAAGGTCAAGGTTAGGTGACCTTGTGAGGTAAAAAATGGTTTCCGCTAAATAACTGAAGAACGCTTGGGCCGAGGAACTCCATACTTGGTATACAGGTTGGACATGCCTAGTAGAAGACCCGTATTGATTTTGAGTCTAGAGTGAAGGTCACAGTGACCTTTAACTGAAAGGTCACAGTGACAATGAGCGTTGTCAGCATTCCACTTAACCATCAGTTATCATTGCTTGCTCCATATTTAAATAAAACAAAAAAGGTACTTCTTACATCCACATTACGTTCATTCTTAATAAAATAACAACTAATCGTATGCAATACATTTCCACTATTGTCTACAGGTTAATAGGTCAAGCTTCAAAGTTACTGTTGCTGCATCTCCAGTCCAAAACTACAAAGTTCATCTGCATCATTTCTTTTTCTCCGCTACGACCACACAGACAAGCGCTTTTTCAAAGCAATCTCTAGTTTTGCACAAATGTTCCTTGTGGAACCCTCTACAAACTTTGTTCAAATATTTCCGATCCGTTGAAAAACATGGCCACCAGGGGGCGGAGTTTACTTTCCTTATTATGTAAAGGGTAACAACTGTGAAAACTTGAAGCTCTATTAAACAATGTGAGTGATATAGGGCCATCGTGACCCTCTTGTTGTTGTCAGTGTTGATTGATTGTTTGGTATTTCACGCCGCTTTCAACAATTGTTCAGTCGTATCACGGCGTTTCATGGTTAAGTTACCGGTAATACTTGTCCATGTATCCTGACACAAACCAGTTGTAATATTGACCCCGCAACTCTGAGCGCAAAGAAAGGCAACCCGTACTACATTTGTTAAAGCATTTAGTATGACTCGGCCGAGAAATCGAACCCGCGATCTCCAGCATCGTAACGAGGCGGACGCTCTTCCACTTCATCACCGAGTCGATTAATAAATTATAGTATGGCGGTCTGTTTGATATTTTACTTGTGTGTCCGAATTATATTGGCATTATAAATCAATTACTTGCTAGATTCTATACATGTTGGCCTTCTTTAAACAAATGTATATATCTCATGAAGAATGATAGGAAAATGGTTCAAATTTGATTAGCAACATTTATTAAAGAAGCTTTCAAAATTAGCAAATTGTGTATTGAACAAAATGAATACTTTAATAATCCTTAACGATAGTTTAATAGTTATATTGCATGTATATTAATAGGTGTTTACTACCTTTTTAGCTCAACTGAACACAAAGTGCTCAAGGTGAGTTATTGTGATCCTCAGTTGTCCGGCGTACGTCGTGCGTCCGTCAACATCTTATCCTCGGTAACCAGTGGGTCAATTTGGGCTGAAACTTCACAGGAAGCATCCTCCCAATGGCCTCACCGGACTTTTTTCAATCTCCATCCAGAATTCTGGTTTCCATGGCAACGAAATGAAAAAAACTTTAAAATTCTTCTTCTCCCAAACTGCTTTGCAGATTTTCAAATAATTTTGTAGAAATGTTCCTTGGGTGACCGTCTATCAGATTTCTTTAAGCCAAGTTGATTGGTCAAAAAACATGGCCGCCAGGGGGCGGGGCTATTTTGCCATATATGGCTATTGTGAAAACTTAAAAAATCTTCTCCTCCGAAAGTGTCCGGCCGATTTTCAAATATTTTGTAGAAACGTTCCTTGGGTGACCCTCAATCAGATTCCTTCAAGCCATGTTGATTGGTTGAAAAACATGGCCGCCAGGGGGTGCGGGGCTATTCTGCCTTATATGGTTATTGTGAAAACTTAAAAAATCTTCTACTCCAAAAGTGTCTGGCCGATTTTCAAATAATGTTGTAGAAATGTTCCTCGGGTGAACCTCTATAAGATTCCTTCAAGCAATGTTGATTGATTGAAAAACATGGCCGCCAGGGGGTGCGGGGATATTTTGCCTTATATGGCTATTATGAAAACTTAAAAAATCTTCTCCAAAAGTGTCAGACCGATTTTCAAATGTTTTGTAGAAATGTTCCTAGGGCGACCTCTATCAGTTGGTTTGTCGGAAACTGGCCCCCAGGGGGGCGAGGCTTACATGGCTAAAGTGAAGGGGGAAAATCAGGTGAGCGATCCATGGCCAGCATGGCCCTCTTGTTTATCGTACATGTATGTATATTGCTGTGTGTCTTTGCCATATTTCACTTAAAGTTGTTTGTAAATGGCCAAAGGCATGTTTAATGCTGATTGCTAATACAGTTGAGTTGAGTTGACTTGTAAATGTTCTGACGAGAATGTGTGACAGAACTGACTCGCCCGCATATTCCATGTCACGTACAGCGTCTTTATTATCATTAAATTTCAATCAGTCATTGCTTAATTCAGTCTGACCATACCAATCAAGGTTACGTAACTGACACTATTCGAGCAGTCCCGCGAGAACACCTGGTGATTAAATTTAACCTTGGTTTACTTATCCAAGTGTTGACCTGGTTAAACTTTATTCCTTTTCCATATGTAGTTTATACTGCAGCAAAGCGTTCTTAATATATATATTAAATGATATTAATTAATTGGAAACTCTCTAAAAATGAAAGCTAGCTATTATGAACAATTTGTTTGCTTTGCCACGCATATTCGTCTGTTGTAGATGCGTCTACGAGTGCTTAAAGGTTAATATATGTATATAATCTTAGGTCGTTAGTACTACTAAGTTACAATAAATCAGTCATGTTGACAGGACAACGATACCCATGTAGCATTTAGCATCTTAATTTAAATAAATGAGCCTGTGCGTGGGCAAAAGTTTCCAGTTTGCTTTTATGACAAGTGTCGATTTAGATCTGCCTGTATATTCTGCGCACAGTATGATCAAGATCTACACAATTTATATAATAATAACACAAGCTTGTTGTCGAGTTGTTGTGTAGATTATAATAAGACCGGAGCAGATGATCAGGCTGATCTGAACCTACATCATTCAGAAATGCCAATGTGTACCTTTACTCATGCAGTGGCTAAACTTTAAATATGTAAATAAGATATAGTTCGTAACAATAACACAGTAAGAATTTATTATGTAAATCATGTCACAAGAACGATCTACGGTGTTTTGCGGCAAGCAACGGTCCAGATCTCCGTGTTCGTTTTCTGCTCGGACAACGCATCGGTGGTGTAGTTGCAGTCCGTTCACCTCGGGTGCGGGGTGTGTATAATTTTACTCCCGCGAAGACTTCAAATAGTTTTAAAATAGTAAATAGGCTTCTCTACATTGGCACTTAGTAGTGTTGGGCTTCGCATCACAACTTACTAGCAGACGTCTGGATTTGACTTGCCCAGTACTGAACACTTGCTGCAAGCGGCGTAAAACACGCGTGATATAACTGAACACTTGTTGGAAGCTGCGTAAAACACGCGTGATATAACTGAACACTTGTTGGAAGCGGCGTAAAACACGCGTGATATAACTGAACATGTGTTGGAAGCTGAGTAAAAACACGCGTGATATAACTGAACATGTGTTGGAAGCTGAGAAAAACACGCGTGATATAACTGAACATGTGTTGGAAGCGGCGTACAACACGCGTGATATAACTGAACACTTGTCGGAAGCTGCGTAAAACACGCGTGATATAACTGAACACGTGTTGGAAGCTGCGTAAAACATGCGTGATATAACTGAACACTTGTTGGAAGCGGCGTTAAACACGCTTGATATAACTGAACACTTGTTGGAAGGGAGTAGAACACGCGGGATTTAACTGAACACTTGTTGGAAGAGGCGTTAAACACGCTTCATATAACTGAACACTTGTTGGAAGCGGCGTAAAACACGCTTGATATAACTGAACACTTGTTGGAAGCTGCGTAAAACACGCTTGATATAACTGAACACTTGTTGAAAGCGGCGTACAACACGCGTGATATAACTGCACACTTGTTGGAAGCGGCGTACAACACGCGATATATAACTGAACACTTGTTGGAAGAGGCGTAAAATACGCTTGATATAATTGAACACTTGTTGGAAGCGGCGTACAACACGCGTGATATAACTGAACACTTGGTGGAAGCGGCGTAAAACACGCGTGATATAACTGAACACTTGTTGGAAGCGGCGTACAACACGCGTGATATAACTGAACACTTGTTGGAAGCGGCGTACAACACGCGTGATATAACTGAACACGTGTTGGAAGCGGTGTAAAACACGCTTGATATAACTGAACACTTGTTGGAAGCGGTGTAAAACACCACGTGATTCAAGCAAACAAGTTATGCATTATGGAGTGCTCAGATGACGTCTATAGATGACCAACATACGGTCATAATTTAGTTTCGTATTGTAAATACCACGTCAAGGCATCCGAATGTCGCGCTTTTCGTGTTGCGTTTGTCATTTCAGCTTTGATTTTATGGAAGTCTTAAAGGGTTTTGTCAACAAAATCGAGTCTTGATTTTACCAGCGACACATGTAAATAGTAAATGATGAAATCATCACAAATACGTAAATAAATAGTTAAATGCGGAGAGAAACACAAACGGAGATATGGTTATTTGTTCTGTATCATATATGTATTTGTTTATTTATTAACACTGTTAATTTATGGACAAATAGATTGTTGCTAAATAGACTAATACATATGCATAAATCCGTTGTTGTTTCGCTCTATATATAAAACTCAAATCATATACGTAATATTACTTTCGCTGCTTTTCTCCACTACTTTTTCCTTAATTGCGTTAAGATTGGGTTTCCAGTATCATCGCTAATCTACACGGGTTTTAATTGCGTCAATGTGGTTTATTCTGAAGCATTGCACATCTACATGTGTAATACATACGTTACGGTTGATTTTACTGTATCACCGCTCACATATTATACATGTGTAATACTTACGTCAACGTTGCTTTTTTCCTATAGAACGGCACATATACGTGTGTAAAATTACGTCAACGTTGTTTTTGTCCTATAGAACGGCACATATACATGTGTAATACTTACGTCAACGTTGTTTTTTTCCTATAGAACGGCACATATACATGTGTAATACTTACGTTAACGTTGTTTTTTTCCTATAGAACGGCACATATACGTGTGTAATACTTACGTCAACGGTATTTTCCTATAGAACGGCACATATACATGTGTAATAATTACGTCAATGGTTTTTTCCTATAGAACGGCACATATACATGTGTAATAATTACGTTAAGGTTGGTTTTCCTGTAGCACCGCTCATATATTTAACAAGTGTCATAGTTACGGGAAGGTCGGTTTATATTGAGTAGCTGTTCATCTAGACGTGTAACATTTACGTTAAATTTGTATTATACGGAGCACAGTTCAATTATAATATACTCTTCTTTATTTCAGTTCATGAAGTAAATATGGCGCTGTCTTTACTGTCCGCTGTCTCTAACAACATGGACGAGGAGGAGGGTGCACAACGGGTGATCAAGGCGGTTAAAGAAGTGGCCATCCCGTCCCTGATCGTATTTCTAGCTCATATCATACCATTTGCATTTACGGTGTTGTCCAAATACATGGCTCTGGAAACATTTGGAATTTATACAGGTACGGCTAATATTATCTATCAGCGAGTCTGTCATAATGGTATGCCCGAGCGCAAATGAGGAGGGGCCGTTAATGTCATTTAAAAGTCTTTGGTATGACCAGGCTGTGGATTGAACCTACATACGGGAAACACTCGAACGGACTCTCTACCAAAACACTATTGAGGCGCTAGTGTGTTTTTAACAGCATTACTTTCATATCACGATATTTCCCTTTCAAATCCCAAAGGATTATTAACTAAACAGCGAATCAAATTGTAAGTCCGTCGAAAAAAAGCTTATATCTGTTTGTAGAACTACTATTTTTTTACTAAAAAAAATGCTGTTACGATAGCTTATATGAATAGAACGGTCATCCTTTATACCCCTTTTCCACATACAACAAATATGCAACATTGAAAACAATCCATGCAAAAACAGCATGGAACATTTATTTAAATGGAGGTATAATTACTGAAACAAGTTGAACACACTGACATAAAAGAGCAATTACTCCTTTTGTCACAGTGTTTTAAAAAGCTGTTTGCTACATAGGGGTCATAAACCGTCTTTATTGTGGAAAGGGTTAGTCAATGAATAAATAAAACCAGCTACTCAAATTGCGCGAAAGCCACATATATCTTGAACACGTGGATGCTCATAATATACGTTTCACAGGATAAAACATGCATTTACATGCGTATATGCATTCTTTCCCGTGTAGGGGCATTTACGTTTCACAGGATAAAACATGCATTTACATGCGTATATGCATTCTTTCCCGTGTAGAGGCATTTACGTTTCACAGGATAAAACATGCATTTACATGCGTATATGAATTATTTCCCGTGTAGAGACATTTACGTTTCACAGGGAAAAGTAAGTGTATGGCTCAATGCGGTAATGCTAATTCAAAATGATTTTATATGTTAATGATTACATTTAAAAATGGTCCGTTTGCAAAAGAAATCTTATCTTTATCTGGAAAAGGTTCCATTTTAAATGAGGAGAAAGTGAATTAAATACGTTTTTGGTAATCAAATTGCTCTGTTTAATCAACACGGACGGGCGGGGCCTGTTTCGGGTTATTTAGTGTGACAGCTTAGTGACAACGGTCCGTTTTTATCGAAGCATTTTCCAAGCAACTGTCTGCTTTTCCACGTAGACTGCTAGTCCATTGTTTGGGGACGAACGGCTTGTGACGCATCGATATTTATCAAATGTCGGAAAGATTCTGGCCGAGGTTGGGTTCGAACTTACATCTGATGGATTCAAAGCCCGCATCGAAACCGACTAAGCTACCGCGACTCGGCATTTATTATCGCATGTCATTAGCACCGATTTTTAACGGCAACAAAATATCTAGACGAAATATAACGATATTCAGAGATCCGAGTAAAACTCCGTCCGTGCCGGGTAAATTATTACGGACAATAATTAATAATGTTTGCATTTTGTTTTCTATTTTTTAGTGGCAACTTTTCTCTTCAATTTCATCTTACACTTTTCGTTCTTCGTCGGTTGCCTCGCAATACATGAGAAAAGAATTGACGCAAGCCGACATTCATGCTGTTGTCACAAAGTACTATCACGTGATGACCCGGAAGTGGAAGACAGAAGTTGCTGTTTCAGATGTTGTTGTAGCGGCAGGAAGCCTTCGTCGAGGGAGCAAGTCGAGAGCTGTCTGGAACGGTTACCAAGGAAACTGTTTTCTAGGATTTTGTTACTAGGACCCGTCCAGTTTATACTGGTACTACTTACACTGACCTGTATTGGTGCCTCGATATGGAAAACCATGGAACTGAGAATAGATACCATTCAAGAAACTGACGTCACTGCAAAGTCCTATTTTCAGGAATATTTCCAAGTGGACAAAGAACATTTCGAAAGACGCGATGTATTTACCTTTGCAGTCTCTACGAGACAAATGGTTTTCACACAGAACGAAAACATCAACACATTATTGTCAATTTACGAAAGCGTCAAACGCTTGCCAGGCATGAATGGCAATATGTCTTACTTTTGGCTAGACGAATTCCACAAACCTAGTCAGAAGTATTCTTCGGAATACGAATTTCTTAACTTGCTACACGAATTCCTCGCAAAAGAAGATAACTATATGAAGGACATAGTCTTTAATATCGATACCAACGCTGTTCAAGAGTTTAGGTTCTATGTGTTTGCTGACTCCTTACAAACATCAGAAGAAGCTATACGTGTTAAAGATATTGTTGATGATTTTGTAGATGACGCCTTTGATGATCTTGGTGATTTGTACGATGTTAAAGTTCGGCTCCATGCTCCATCTCTGTATCTGACGGATAACTATAAAACTCCCGTGTATGAACTGAGAATATTTGCAGCCATCCAATTGGGTGTGTTGTTCATGCTCTCTATATTATTCAGCAACACAAAAATGGTAATTTTCCACATCCTCTTTTGGTATTCCTCTGTAACATTCAGCATCTTTGCGTCCTTAACATTACTTGGAGTCACCATAAACATTGTTTCCGTTATCAACCTCATGATTGGCTTATGTTACGGTACGGAAGTGATTATGTGCACCATTTTGAGTTACGTGTATTCAGAGGGCACACATACCTCGTCACGTGTGTACAACGTCATTCAACGGGTAACGCCCATTCTATATAACTTGACATTCGGAACGCTTTGTGGTATGGCTATACTGTTGCTTGAAAAGTCTTATGTGTTTCAGACCGTTTTCAAGGTGATAGGAGTTTGTGTTGCCGTGGCCTGGGTTCATTCATTTGCGTTCATACCGCCAGCATTGGCTGTTTTTGGTGTCGGGAGGTCGGTCTTTTTCAGATCAAATATTGAAAAATCATTTAAACTGGACATCGCTAGCATTGCAGGCGCTAACTCTCTAACTGAAAATCCGCCTCCTGGGTCGGCGATGGTTGTGTCTACAATTACACAGACTGGTACTTCCCTTCAAAAACCGTCTTATGACTCGGCGGTAGTGCTTCCTGGACACGAAAATAAGGGGTATCTGGTTGAAGAAGACAACGATTCTCAACTAACGAAATTATAGTTAACAGATTGAATCTTGTCAAATGGACAAAACTATATAAAAACAGCAATGAACCGTTCCACGAGAAAACCAACATTATGGACTCTGTGTAATGTCTCGACTCAGATCAGCCTGCACAGTCCGCGCAGGCAAATCCGGGCCGACACATTCCGTCGCAGAAGAAAAGAAGTATAGAATAATTATTCCTAAATCTGAAAATCTACAGGAGGCGAAAAGTGTCCGCCCGGGTTAGCCTGTGCAGCATGCTTGGGTTGATCCGGGTCGATACTTTACGCATACTGTTGGTTTTCTCGTGGCATGGCAGCATCAATGAATCATGAATGACATGAATTATGAGTCTCTTTTGAATGCAAACAAATATCTACTTATATACCATACCACATGTCGTTCAATCATGAAATTACATTATTAATCTTTCGGTGTTCTTTTAATAAGTATAGAATTGACACGGGTCGCCATATTAACATTACTCAGGAAAATAGGATATGTGCGAAATGATTCAAAAATTTAATCATAACATTACTGAATGTGAACATTACGTACTTTTCAGTGTGAAAAGTTTCACGAAATCAGACATTTCATTTACACCTGGTATACATTTGGTACTAGCATTACTAGTTTCTACACGTTATAACAGTCTTATAAATTATTGGTAATACGATAATTAGCACACTACGTCTACATGCTGTTTTTCAGATTATACTAAATGTATTTATATCAATTCAGGTTATATAGTGTGGGCCAGTGGCCTAGGTACCTAGTATTTGTCATCATTCTGTTAATATACGCAACATATGCCCACGAAATTCTTTAAAGATAACTCTCAATACAGTTAAACAACAACTATAACATTTCTTTTCCCGTTAAAATGTAGTTTAATAATGACTTCGTGTCTATTTCTAAAAAAACACAAGCACTTTTCATTTGATGATACCTGACGTACGATAATAAATGGGTGCGTATTGTTACTACAGGGTCATCTAGAGTGTTGATGGTACCTGACGTACGATAATAAATGGGTACGTATTGTTACTACAGGGTCACCTAGAGTGTTGATGGTACCTGACGTACGATAATAAATGGGTGCGTATTGTAACTACAGGGTCACCTAGAGTGTTGATGTTACCAGATGTACGATAATAAATGGGTGCGTAGTGTTACTACAGGGTCACATAGAGTGTTGATGGTACCTGATTCAAATGAGCCGTCCCGCGAGAAATCCAACATTATGACATCTGCGTAATGTATCGACCCAGATCAGCCTGTGCTGTCCGCGCATACTAATCCGGGGCGACACATTCCGCCTCATGGGGAAAGAGGTATAGCGTAATGATTCATGAAACAAAAAAATCCTCAAGAGGCGAAACGTGTATATCCGTGTAAGCCTCCGCGGCATGCTAAGGCGGAACCGGGTCGACACTTTACGCAGAGTCCATAATATTGGTTTTCTCGCGGGACGGCTCATATACATGTTCAGTCAGGCGGACCAATGCAACTTGATGTTTCGGTATAGCACTCTTAACCATTCGAACCCCAAAGTCTGCCAAGATTCTTTCCAATGTTTGTCAAAAGTCTATGCGAAAAGCGTCATACGTTCAGTGGAGTACTTACTTGTGTGATAAAGCCAGAAAACCCAGGTAGGTGAACTGGCAGTCGTGATAGGACTAAACAAAAAGGTATAAATGGCGTTAAACTCCAATCGATCAGTCTGTATCGATAATGGCAATGGATCACGCAAACCTGACTTCGATAACCTCTCATCATGTTATTGAACGACGAGTTTTTACTTAACCCTCTACACCATACAGACGCTTCATATCGCCTATGCAGAAGAAGACATTTGAAAACACTTTTGGAAAAGAAGAAATCGCTGTCATGATCTATGTTCCGATGAGCCATAATGTTTTCAACTTCATTCAGTAGTTGTCCTTTCCTTTAAAGAGACGTCATCAGTGTTTTCAAAGATTTCTGATGCAGAATGTTGTATTTGGATATGGATAAGTCTCGTGTTTGTGCTATTTGACTTGACTCTTCAAATGCATGGATATTGTTTTAACTCATTTATGTCTTACTTTTGATTTTGCCATTGGATAGAATTGTACATTTTATGTTCAATAAATATATAGCTTCCTATTCACTCTTGTCAATGTTTCTTACTTTTCATTGGGGTTATTGTCAATTGTCATTTGTGGTCAACGCATGTCGATCGAAGTGGATTGCAAGAGTTTCGCCATGAAGGAAAATCGGTACAAGAGATTGATTGGGGTTTAACGCCGTTTTAACAGTTTCTCAGTCATATCACGGGGGCCAGTTCACCTACTCATGTATTTCCTGGTTTTCGCACACCAGTACTCCACGCAACAATCTTCCCAAGCAACTGGCTGCTTTTCCACATAGACTTAGCCCATTGGTGGAAGACGAATGACGCATGTTGCATTGACTTTTGTCAAACGTCGGAAAGAAAGGAAGCCAGGCTGGGATTCGAACTCACATCCCCTGTATTGACAGCCCTCGTGGCTACCAACGGAGCTACCGGAGCTCGAAAAGATCCAAGCAAGACTATGAAAAATCTCAAATAATATTCACAGAATACAGTTGAAAACAAAGGGACAATAAGCAATATTCCCTTTTAAAACTTAGTTTTCATGAGTCGTCTGCTGCAGATGCGTAAAGTTAGCCTGGAAAAGAGTGCAACACTTAAACGTAAACATAAAACTTCCAATATGCTTCTACCAGTTAGTATATCGGGTGAAATAGTGGTTAACCGCAATCTGATTGAAATCATCCCCCAAAGACGCTACGCTACGAAGATCGTGTACTTTAGTCAGATTGTGGTAAAACCGATGCTAACTTTTAAAAAAAGTTGTTCGACACGTATCGGGGCCGAACCTGGGTCGCTTGCTTTCGAGTTAGACAGTAAATCCGTTACGTAACTGATTCGGTATGAGTCCGTCCATAGGAGAAAAAAGGTACCAATTGTTACCTTTCCCTCATACGACAATTCTCGGCAGCAGACGACTTTGAACATATTTTGTCAAAGAATGGAAAATCTCTATAATTGAATGGATAACATATGACAAAAGGTGGAAAACATTGTGTCAAAAGGAGAAATTGCATGTTTTGTACAATTTCTCCTCTTGTCACTTTGTTTTCAAAAATCCGTCTGCTGCAGAGACGTCAGAAAGCGTCTATATGAGGGAAAGGGTTAATTCCGTGAACAATGTAGATCTGGTTCGAAAAGGATATCTGTTGTTTAACCCCTTTCCCATATGCGGACGCATTTTGACGTTTCTGCAGTAGACATATCTACTACATACAATGTTTTGAATTATATTTAATTTTAATATATTCATTTACATAGATTTCCCATATATTTGCTGGATATGTGTAAAATTCATCTAATACAGATTTGCATTGTCTACACCTACTTTTTTGTATATAGGCTACATGTATTTGACATTTGTATTGGTATATTTCAAATGACCACTGCTTCGCGAATGTCTTGTGCACTGGCTTAGCGGCTATTCAGTCGTATTACCCGGAAACGCCTGCATTTGGCCTACATAATTTGTACCATTATGTAACTTAAGGAGTAATGGTTTATTTGTAAGGCGCTTTCCACTGGTTCAACATTATCCCTTTCTAACGCTCAGACGCACATTTTCATTTGAAAAACATTGTGACAAAAGAATAAATTGCTTATAATGAGCAATTTCTTCTTTTGCCTCAATGGTTTCAAATG
>JAUELF010062743.1:0-16545 GCA_031471495.1 Clinocardium nuttallii
GTGCACTGACCGCCGTGATATGACCAAAGCTGTTGAAAGCGGCGTTAAACTCCAAACAAACAAACAAACAAACTAAAATTCACCTCAATGTTATAGGATAATTTATTAGGTCGATACCTTCCGTAAATGGTATTGAACCTGTAACCTTTGGATGATGAGACCATTGATCTGTAACATTATGTCACTGTCTCCCACACTATGGATACATGTCTAATCTAAAATGTGACTATACAAGCTAGACTGGTAATACTTTGTATTGTTTTATCTATTTATAGACGATGAGAAATCCAAATTCAATGAACACATTCAGACGAATGAACGACCACTTGTGGTTGAACTGGCTCCCATGCAAATTCGTACATTTCAAATAAACGTTCGGAAAATACAATAAATATTCATTATGGATAATTGGTGATTTAGTAAATGTGAGATAGATGGGTCTGTTGTATTTGAATAATTATAATAAAGAGAACTATGTTTATTTTCTAGTTCTGGTTATTGTTTTATTTTCATTAAATAGGTAAGCCAATATAATTTCGTTCATACACACATTGGAAAATTAATTTTGGTCAAATATGTAAACATATGTATTAAGTAAAACACATATGAGCCGTTCGACAAGAAAACCAACAGTATGGACTATACGTAATGAATCGACCCAGATCAGCCCACGCATACTTATCCGGGCCGACGCATTCCGTCTCAGGGGTATAAAGTAATGATTCCTGAAACAGAAAATCCACAGGAGGCGAAAAATGTTTATTTAGGTAAGCATGTGCGGCATGCGTCCACACTATTGCTTTTCCCTCTCGGAACAGTCCAATTACGAACCTGTCCATTGGAAAAGGTACAAAGTGGCTTTTGGGACAAGTGAAGGTCACGAATTTACGAATGCCATTTAACACCACGATTACTTTTACGAACATTAAAGACCAAGGTTCACATGCACGTAGTCTTATCTTGGTATACAGTGTTCGATACTATTGTATAAGTACGTAGCAATGTATACACGATTTATTTTCAATGGCGATTATACTAGTTGCATGTGTTCTATATAAATAGACTGCCTCATTCGTGTAGTAGTAGAGCGTTAGCCTCGGGTGCGGGAGGTGTTTGGTTCGATCCCCGGCCGGTTCATACTAGTGACTTTAATAATGGTAGAGTAGCCGTCCTCCCTGGTGCTGAGAAGGTTTGCAGGAATAGCGTTACGACTGACTGGCTGGTGTCAGGATAAATGGATCTGGAATACTGGTAACTTCCCGAGGAAATGCCGTGATATTACTTGAATATTGTTAAAAGCGGCTTAAATAACCAATCCATCAATTAATGTACATAAACAAATGTTCCACATACCCAATAAATAATTAGTTTTACCGAATAATAAACCTTTTATGAAGACAGACGACTTTTGTCACAATCTTCTATTTTTTTTCCAATAATTAGTCATAATTTGCTTCTTTTAGAGATTGTTCTGTCTTTTGCCTTGATGTTTTCAAATTTGTCTTCTGCAAATGTGCTGATTTTCGAGATATCATTGATGTCTTCGTAAGAGCATGGTAAAAAGGTCAATTGTATATTGTTTGCTACTCAAATTGAATGCGTCAGTTCAAATAATATGATTTTTAAAAAGCCCTTGCCGTTATCACTCACAACAAGTTTGTCGTTCATGGCAGAATTTGCTATCGTACTGGGAAACTTCATATCCGCGAGTTTGTGACTGTTAAGAATAGCACCATCAAACGAAATGTGTACAATGGAATGGGTACCAGGACAACATACAAAAAAACTTCCAAAACTCCCACCCATAATCGAAACACTCCTTGGTTCCTTTATCAAAGTGACGTCATTGACTATAGTGGTGGTCTTATATATTGTATCAACAATATGAATTTTGTTTTTCTTACATAAGGTCACGACTAAAATGTTATTCGTATTTGAAAAACAGCACCGTGAATCGTTAACGCCGTATATCATATCCGGGAAGTCACCACCAACCGCTGAAACATCACCTTGTCTCGTGACTTTACAGACTGGTACATTTGTGTCAAAACAACCTACCACAAATGTGTCAGTGTCTATCTCAAATATAGCACCCACATCAACGGGAACCTGTATGATATTCTGGTATGTTAAAACATTCTCATCATCAATGATGTAACTGTGAATTGCTGTTTCGCCCGTGATGAGAACCTCGTCGGTTGTGAGAACTGTCAGGCCTTGTGGTTTGAATGGCAATTTGCAGGCTGATAAATGCTCTAACCTATGGTTCATAATCAAACATTCATCATTCTTATAATCTACCAAAGCAATCCTTCCATTTGATAGAAACCTTAGTCCAGATATAATAGGTACCCTCTGTCCAATTGGACCCTTTATGTTTAGACGTCGTAGAGGTTTCATACTAACTGTCTTTTTACATGGATGCAAGGTATTCACTGCAATTTGCACAGTCCCCAATTTCTCGTTTGAGTCGCTTATACATTCAAGACTTTCATTCACATTTAAATCAAAACGAACTTCTTTAGCTTCATCAAATAGTTCTCTGATTGAAGCATCATATATCTGACACTGCTGCTTCAGTTTTTCCATGGTAACGAATTGGACTTCATGTGATCCCTTTTGTACGACATAATCAACGATACCGATTAATCTTTCAAGCGCAGCCGTAAGCCAATTACTTTCGTTACGCTTTGCCTCATTTTCTGACTTCACAAACTGCTTCTTGATCTTCAAATCCTCTCTGACCTCTCTTTCAAATGTATCTAGTCGTTCAAGAACGTTTTTCCTAATATCCCTAAGTCTGATCTCTATGTTATCAATATCCTTTTCAATCGCTTTTTCATTTTCTGTAAGTGCAGTACAACACCACTGTACTTTCTTAATCATATTTGACATATCTCGTTTAACATCCTTATCAAATGTCTTTCTATTGACGTTCCGTAGTTCAACGGTTTTACACTGTTTGTGTTCTAAAATTGCACAGGTTGTACAACAAAGGTGATCATGCTTTTGACAGTAAAACTCAATCCGTTTGCAATGCTCATGGCAATACAATAAATGTTTAAAGTCAATAGTCGTGTCATCACGTTCATCTAAATCGGTCAGTATATGTTCCTTCATGAATCCGCAGTTTGTATGTATACCCACACAGTTTTCACAGTGATATTCATTGCAGATTGGACACAAAAAGCTGGCTGCGGTCTTTTCGTTATTTACTAGACACGGTTGACAATATGGCTTTCTGCCAGCTCCGGAATTATTTCTGATGGACTCTAGCACAGCGTGTAACGCGTAGTTAGGAGGCAGTTGTTTTGTCCAGTCTTCCGGAGACACGCCCTTCTTCTCAGTCTTGGTTATAGTCCTACACAATGGACATACTATACCGTTCTTTTTTATTGCTTCCTTTTTCGAGTTCAAGACATACGTATCTAAACATGTCAAACAAAATGTATGTAGACAAACTAAAGCTCTCGGATCTTTGTAAATCTCCATACATATTGGACAGTCCATTCCAGATATACCATTCTTCTGCACACCAGTCGCCATTTTGCTAAAATCTACTCGTTATTTCCCGTTCATTTTATGTTGTTGCCTGTCACAGTCACCAAATAATAATAAACTTAAAACAAATATTTGCACATTGTTATCACACACCATGATAGCAATGACAATGATTATATAAGCTGAATATTTATCCCAGATTCGTATCTGACGATAACCGAAATTAAGTGACTTAGATATTAATAGTGAACCCTTTCAATGCCAATTAATTCATATGATTCGTCCAGCTTTGCATTTAAGAATAGTTCAAATCTAAAAATAAAAAATATGAAATTGTTGATTTGATGAGATTGGTCAGACGACACTTCTCTGTAGACCCAGGTTTAACCAAGTCGACTCTAATAGTCGATGGACGCTCATTATTCATAGTTGTGTCATCTTCTGTGATCACAGAAGTAATCAGAAAATAACCAACCTTGATCATACCATTCAAATGAACATACTGATATGGCTGTTCTCTGACCCCTAAATATCAAAGTTTGATTGTACTATGACAGGGCTCAATGATAGTATGTCATTTCAAATTGACTAGGTGACTTGTCATGTATCTAATCAATTTGTCGTGTCTTAACAATGTATTCAAAAAATAAATATGGAAGCGAAGTATTTTTCAGATACTTAATTGCATTGTTCATGTAAATATCTGAATAGTTGTTTGAACATTCATCTCACTTTTAGAAGCACTGAACGCATAACTATGAAGCTTTTGTAAGCAATTAGACATTCCTCATTGTTTCCACAATGATGTCATCTTTATTAAGTAAGAACACTTTCAGTTGTAGATTGTCCGTATGTTTGTCCAGACGTTTACGAATTCATCAGCTGTATATGCTGTTGTATATGAGAATGGGTTATGTATATATTTATGAATATCCCCTGCTAAAATTATGCAATGTATGCTATGTCTCTCTATCCTATGTGTCGAGGTACCCCTTATGATATAACAGTTGTCATTGAACTACGAGGTAGCAGTATGGTAGATATATAAATGATTATTTATAAGAGAACTCATTAACTGCTTCAAACGATTTCGTTAAAAGCCTGTGTAATCAATATAGATACATGGTTTTAACTGTTGACTGCTCATCTCAAAATATCTTATCTAAGTAGTAAAATAATTAGCTTTGGACTTTTCAAAATGTAAAGCCGGAAATGTCCCTTTTTTAAAATCCTCTTGGACCTCTTGTTTAGAATTAACCATTGTAAACATGAAATTCGACCGTTTAACATTGATAACCCATTGGTGCTCACAATACCCGCAAATGTGTTAAATGGATTTTCTTCATATTATTAAATTGATTGAGGTCTCTTTGAATGGTGTTTTACGTCGGTTTCAATTGTATGTTAGTTATACGTTACCAGCACTACCGCTACCATTAATCCTAACACCGATGCATCATTTATAATGCTTTGAGCGATAATGAAGGAAACTATTAACCTGTTTATAGTATTGTTAAAGGTTGTTGATATGGCCCGACCGCGGATCGAATGGGAATCTCCCACCAGAGACAGACGCTCTAACCAATTGACCACGGTTTCTTCCCGATTTATAAATGGCTTTAACGTGAAGTAACTCTCAAACTCTCAAAAGAATCCTACATGGATTAAAAAACAACATACATGAATCAACAAACTATTAGTTAGAAACGTCGATAAAGATATGTGCATGGATCCAGGTTACATTATCCACGAGGAGCATATGTATATATAGGATGTTTACTTGAAGTATATGTAAGAGGCGAGCGATGCAGGCACTGTGCGTACTTACGTAATACAGTACTCACAAATAAACAAGAAAGTGCAATTAATACAGTTTTAAATCTCTTTCAAATATTTAATAATAAACCTACTCGACCAACGCATGTACGTATGTCCTGGCTGTCGCACACAATATCTGTACACATTGATTTTCCAACGTTTATTGCTACACAGTATACATATGAGCCAAGAGAAAATCAACATTATGGACTTTTCGTTAAGTATCGAACTTGATAAACCTAAGCATGCAGCGCAAGCTAATGCGGACAGATAATGTTCGCCTCCTGTGGATCCTCTTCATGTGGATCCTCCCCATGAGACGGAATGTGTCGGCCCGGATTAGCCTTTGCGGATTACACAGGCTGATCAGGATCGATACATCACACCAGCCAATATGTTGGTTTTCTCGTGGAACGACTCATATCTATTATTTCATAAACAATGCATCTTTAAATTAAAGATTTTGAGCAATCTCACGTTAAGCAGTCGAAATGCAACAGTTTATGCGTAGCATCTTTAAATGTATATCAAATAGTGAGGTAAGTGTTCTCAATCTAGACATTTGTTAATTGTGCTCAAAGTCATTCACTCTAAAAAAGTAAATTACAACTCTTAACAGGGAATTCATAAATCACGTAATAGTCAATGAGAAGTGTTCTATGACAAAATACTTTAATTACCGCTATAATACAATCAATCGCAAATGATTAAAGAGATAAAGATAGGTTAACAATCGGAACGAACGTCACATGCTTGAACTATTTCAATATATATATGTATGTGATAACGATTTATCATAGGAGAAGTGAATATTTCTTTCTGTTAAAACGTTTATTCTAACCAGTTTTCAAGACGTTTCCTGACATTAAGCCACGTGCATGTTGGTCAGAACATCTACATATGAGTGTATAATTGAGTCCGTCCGACCATGGGGAAATATACACATTTGTCCTTGTGAATGTTCAGATCCGGTTCATCATGTGAATTTGCATAGTCTCATCAGTACCTTCACTGTTCTCATAAAACGTACACAAGAAATTTGTGGGTAGATTCTGATAAAACTTAGCCGTTGTACTTGCTGCTATCACCCTACAATGTTCAGAAATGCGAACTTTAAACCTTTTTGCCCGGAAGAGCTATCCTTCCTGAAGAATGGGGCTTTCATGTATAACTTTCCAAGTAAAACACATGCTGTTTGAATCTTCACAGCCTATATGCAGACTTTCGAACTCGAATAATTCTAGGACACCCATCTCTACATACACGGTCTCGCGAGTCTTCAATTTCTGAATATATTTAAAAGGGTCACCGGTGTATCTTTTGATGGTAATAACAATATAACTTTAGCCTCACTGTGTTTTCTCAATAATGTGAACTCGTAAGATCGTCGGTTATTGCAAATCACCTGTCCTGCAAACGTTAGAACAGTTTTGTAGCTATCGAAATAATTTTCATTTTTTAATTGGAAGACATCCGAGTTTTCAGTTTGTTTAGGTATTATACATGTGTTGAAACACTCGTTCAATGTTATATAATAATCTTTGCAGGTGATACTCGACGTTGTTGGTTATGAACCCGTAACCTGTGGATAATGAGACCTGTGATATGTACCTCTAGATCCATGTATCCCATACCTTGGGAAAAGGACCGGTCTAAACGTTACTCTACAAGCCATACATTAAACACCGGTTCTCGCTATTTCATTGGCGATGTTAAATTAAGATACAACAACAATTCAAACGAATGAACGGTCACTTGTGTTTGAACTTGCTCCATTTCAGATCCGTCCGTTCCAACGTTCGAAATAAATAATAAATAATAAGTCGGTTTCCTTGGGAGGGAATGAAATGGTCTGGGTTATACTTTGAATGAAAATAAAAAAGAGATATGTCTTGTTCTACGTCTGGTTATTGTATTGTTTATTTCTATACATATATAGTGTCATTCGTACATGCATTGCGATATATACGTCGGTTAGATATATACATACATATAAAATAAAGTTAAATACATATGCGTCCGACCATTGGAAAGGGTACCCGTTTGATTTTGTGAACAGTCTAAATCCATAGAAGCACAGTCTGTTACGAATCAGATAGACTGGGACATTACTTGAATAAGCTTTTAATACGCTCCTGTTCAATAGTGTTTGTATCTCGGAATATATGAGTAGTAAATAATGGGCTATGCCTGCTGTATGTCATCTTTGCAAGCCAAGGGTAATTTGTCCATTACAATACCATAATTACTTATGGGAATGATAATGTACAAAGTAGCTAGCGAATTGCAAACGGAACTGTTGCATTGTGGATACCGTATTGATAAACAATGCCAGTGTGCATAGAAATATAAAGTGTGAACTGACAGGGACAGTTCAGTGTGCATAGACATATGAAAGTGTTAACTGACATCGTCAGTTCAGTGTGCAGGAGGAATATAGTTCTAGACTACCCAACCCGTCGACTTTATAATAACTCCTATTCAATCTAGATTCATCCTTTGCTAACATATGCTTTTTACAGTACCCTATATTAACCATTCCCACGTGGAGGCGTATTTGGACGCATCTGTAGCAAACTTTATTTGAGTAAATTGCTGCAAAAGGAGAAATTCCTGACAATAAGCATTTCTTGTTTCTCATTTTTGCAACAATGTTTTCAACTTAATAGTAACATTTGTTTAAATACATTTTCCACAGTGTTGCCTCGATGTTTCAAAGTCGAATGCTGCATATTTAATTTATTGCGAGAAAGGATTAACTGTTACCGCCGACAGTCTTAACCGGTATGCATTTTCCCTATTTACTAATCAGTTCACGCCATTGATTGACGGATCGAATTTGAAGACGACTGTGAACTCACCATGTTCATTTTGATATTCATATAATATTTTTTGGACTCGTTCAAATGCAATGATAGACATTGAAATGTAAATATAACACCCTTGAAGGATTCCGGACAGAATACATAATTAATCTCACGAATACCTTCTCCAGTATACGTTTTGAATATTAACAAAAGTCAAGGTAAGTGGCTTGTTTGCTGTTATTCCCTCTTAATAATATATTATTAAACTAATTATGTAGGTATCCAAAAGAATTTACGTACAAGGACGATAGTTCTGTATACCTGCAACGTACACAGTGTTTAAGCAGTAGGCAATGCATTATGCATATATAGTGTTTCATGATTAAACGTGTATATACCAGTGTCCCTTACACTACACAAAGTCAGTTATTTAACAATGAGGTTTAGATTTTCTGCAAAGCCATGTTGGGGGGTTTGATACGAACACTCATAACATAATCCGACTTCTACCATTCCTTTCCGTATATCTAAGATTGCTTAATTACTGCAGTTTGTACCTTCAAATCAATGTTATGACATTTTAATGGAGAAGTCTATGATTAGAATAACATCTAAAACATTAGTAACGGATAACAAAGACCATGATTGTGAAGCCTGTGAAGATTGTGAAGATTGTGTAACTGCTATCGAGCCGTCTGATCATGCTCATTTATACCGATGAGTGCTAAACTCAAAATTGCATTGTATCTTTACATCCAAATATTGGCATTGGAACTTTTCTTTTCTTCAAAATTCATTGTTAAGTGCAAATAACATTACTTTATGTTTGCCTTTTTTACTATTACTCACTAATAGTTTGTCTTTCATGTTAGAAATCGCAATCATATATGGAAACTGCATATCGGCGAGTTTGTGACTTCTGAGAATAACTCCATCTAACGAAATGTGTACAATAGAATGTGTATCGCAGCTACATACATAAAAACCTCCAGAACACCCACCTAAAAAGACAACATTTCTTGGGTCCTTTATCATATGAAGGTCCTTGACTACAGTGGTGCTCTCATACTTTGTGTCGACAATACGAATTTCGTTTTGTTTACAAAAGGTCACCACTAAAATGTTATTCGTTTTGGAAAAACAACACTGTGAATCGTTAATTTTGTATTTTATGTCCGGAAAGTCACCGACAAACTTTGTAACTTTCCCCTGTCTCGTGACTTTACAGACTGGTACATTTGTGTTAAAACAACCTACCGCAAATGTATCCGTGTCTATCTCAGATATAGAAAACAGATTAAAAGGGACCATTATCGTAGTCTGGTGTGTTAAAGCATTGTTCAAATGTACGTTGTAACTGTGAATTGCCGTCACGGCCGTAATAAGAACCTCGTCTGTTGGGAGAACTGCCAGACATGTTGGGTTATATGGCAATTTACAGGATGATTGATGCTCAAACATAGCGTTCATTATCAAACATTCATCATTCGTATTATCAACCATAACTGTCAACCCGTTTGATAGAAAGCCCAATCCAGAAAGTAAAGGTTTCTTTCTATCTGCTTGACCCTTTAGGTCTATACATTGTAGAGATTGCATGCTAAATGTATTATTACATGGATGTAAGATATTCACTGCAACTTGCACATTGCCTAATTTCTCGCTTGAGTCGTTAAAACATGCAAAACTTTCATTTACATTTAGATCAAAACGAACTTCCTTAGCTTCATCGAAATGTTCTTTGATCGAATCACTGTATATCTGACATTGCTGCTTCAGTTTTTCCATTGTAACGAATTGAACTTCGTGTGATCCCTTTTGTACGATATGATCAACGGTACTGATTAATCTTTCAAGTGCAGCCGATAGCCAAATACTTTCGTTACGCTTTGCCTCATTTTCTGACTTCACAAACTGTTTCTTGATCTTCAAATCCTCTCTGACCTCTCTTTCAAATTTATCTAGTCGTTCAAGAACGTTTTTCCTAATATCCTTAAGTCTGATCTCTATGTTATTAATATCTTTTTCAATGGCTATTTCATTTTCTGTAAGTGCAGTACAACACCGCTGTACTTTCTTAATCATATTTGACATATCTCGTTTAACATCGCTGTTACATGTCTTTTTAGTTACATTCCGTAGTTCAACGGTTTTACAATGTTTGTGCTCTAAAATTGCACATGTCGTGCAACAAAGATGCTTGTGCTTTTGACAGTAAAACTCAATCAGTTTTCCATGCTCATGGCAATACAATAAATGTTTGAAGTCGACGGTCGTGTTATCACGTTCATCTAAAGCGGTCATTGTATGTCCCTTCATGAATCCGCATTTTGTATGTATACCCACACATGTTTCACATTGGTATTCATTGCAGCTGGGACAAAAATAGCTTGCATTTTTCCTTTCGCCATTAAATAAACACGGTTGACAATATGGCTTTCTGCCAGCTCCGGAATTATTTCTGAGGGACTCTAGCACAGCGTGTAATGCGTAGTTAGGAGGCAGTTCTTTCGCCCATTCTTCTGGAGACAAGCCCCTTTTCTCAGTCTTAGTTATAGTCCTACACAATGGACATATTATTCCGTTCTTTCTTTTTGCTTCCTTCTTTGAGTTCAAGACATACTGATCTAAACATGTCAAACAAAATGTATGTTGACAAACTAAAGCTCTCGGATCTTTGTAAATCTCCATACATATTGGACAGTCCATTCCAGATGTACCATTCTTCTGCACACCAGTCGCCATTTTAATTACATCTACTTGTTATATCCCGTTCACCTTATTTTGTTTCCCATCACTGTAACAGAATAATATTAAACTTAAAACGAAACTTTTGAACATTGTTATCACACACAATGATATCGATGACAATGAGTATATAGGGTTACTATTCTTATCCCCGATTTGTATCAGGTGATAACCGAATATCAGTGGCTTAGATATTAATAGTAAACCCTTTCAATGCTGATGTTTTAATTAGACTTGTCCAGCTTTGCAATATATATAGTTCAAATCTAAAAATAAAAAGATGAAATTGTTGAGTTGGTGAGATTGATTAGACGGCACTACTCTGTAGACACAGGCTTAAGAAAGTTGCTTCTAATAATCGATGGACGTTAAGAATGCATAGTTGTACTCTCTTCTGAGATCAGATCAGAGCATAACTCGTTATTTAAGGACTCGAGAAATAATCAGAAAATAATTAACCTCGATCATACCGTTCAAATGAACATACTGTTCTGACTATTCTCTGACCCCTAAATATCAAAGTTTGATTGTCCTATGGCAAGGCCCAATGATAGTCTGACATGTCATATTAACTAGATGACTTGTCATATATAAGATGGATTACAAGAGGTGCACTTTTTGTTGTCCGTTTGTATTGTCGTAACAATCCATTCAAAACACATTACATATGGAAGCCAAACAACTTTCAGCAGCAATTTGTAGCCTTTGTAAGTGCTTAGTAATTCCTGTTTTTCCAACATCTGAAGAGAAAAGGACCGTTTGAAATTAAATGATTGGATGACTTTAAATAGCATACTTAAGCAGAATACATGTTAGCTCCTTCTTATGTCAATGTAACGTTAGGTGCCCAACACAATCTGAACAACTCATAGAATCATCTTAAATGTAACATATTAAAGAGCGAAGGTTTTCCTAATATAATTTGTTGGAGCAATTTATCTTTTCTTCCCTCTCCATTGGAGCTTCGAGACACCAGATTCCCTGAAGGTTTGCGATGTATACAATCAAAGCAGTGACGACAGTGCTCACAGCAAGGAACTAACTGCGGATAACATTTGGACAAGGATTTACCGATCCCAAAAGTGCAACTTGAACACTTTACAATAGCACATGTCATGTCCATATATTGAATGATAAATGTGTTGAACGTAAAATACTGTACACACAGTGTGGTAGTCTATTGACATACTCAACCTTGACATACATATGCGCGTCTGTTATATGGATGGTTTCTGCTGAGCACACCTCCTGATTTACAATGGATTTAAGCCGGGTTTTTTTAATGCAATTAACACATTCTCATATCGAAATCACAATTGCCTTACAATGATAAATATATTGAGTCCAATTCTACCATCTAAGCTGAAATAAAATCCTTTTTCTTCAGCGTTATATAACTGAAATATTGTTAAAAGCGACGTAAAACATCATACAAACGAATTAATCAATTTCTTAAAGTGTTTCACAGCGCATAGGTGAAAAGTTTTAAATGCATTGCTTACGAATTAATTTTAAATTCCAACATTTTTAAGGAGTTAGTTGCAGCGTCAGTGTTGATGTATTTATGCAGGATTTCTAGAAAGAAATACCCTAGTACTTAGATATCTGATTAACGTTATTGGAAAGGATTTTTGACACTTCTGACGACTAGGCTAACTTACTCAAATACCATATGAGTTATCATATTTTGTCAACTATTTATTTTATTTAGCTTTTAATATTTGGATTTTTTATATGTTATCATTGGGACTCGATTATCGGAATTTGATTTTGAGTCGGAATCGAATACTGCATAAACTCCACTCGATTTACCCTATTTAGGAATCACTCATGAACTTTACGCCCGATCAAGTATGTAGAAAGCGTAGAAATACATTTTATTTTTTAATCATGTAATTCATATATTTCTTTCGAGTTCTTTCTTTTGAGTAAGTGATGTCGAATCAAATCCATGTTCCGGCTTCATATGCCAACAAATTACCGCAATTCGATTTTTAGACAGGAACTATTTGGCGGTACGAAAGAACCAACATGGGTATTTGCTAGCAATAGTCCAATCATTTTTAAACAACATTTAACAGTTCATCTATACGCTTTTATAAATTGCAACATCTACAAAATAAAGCGTTTATAATATTGAGATGTATTTACAATCGAATACCTGTCTCGCAAGCTATATATAGAACCTTTTGGAATGATAAAATGTTAGCTTCCCGTTTTTGGTTGCTTTTCAGTTTAGCCTGTTGGTGACTAAATGCAATAAGAGGCTATTCAGATTTAGTCCGAAAATGGAATTTTGCAATGTAAAAACGGGACCAGGTACGAAATTAGCACTTTTCACTGACATGATTGTAAACCTCTTTTATTTTGGCGAGATGCTTTGAGAGTACTTTGCATGGCAGATAGAACGCACAATGATGTGTATTATCTGTCCAAACATGAAGAAAGATAATATGTACATATTTTAACTCTATTTAGATAAATCTCAAATCTTAGTTAAAATCTGGTACCAAAGTAGCACTGACATAATTTTTATTAATCGTGTCTCTGCATCACTGATGGAACTATGTATTTGGCGGTCTAACGGAAGTGAGTTTGCAGTAAGACATAGAAAGTCAACGGGCTGATCACTGCCTATATGCATTTTTTCGTTGTTGATGTTTCTGTTTGTCAACCCAATCGCCACAAAAAACGAATCGACGGAATCAACCAACTCTAGTCTATTCGTTACAAACGTAGATAAAGATATGTCTAAGCATCCAGCTTATATGATGCAAGACGAGCATATATATACGAAGCTTATTTGAAGTCAGTAAAACTAAGAGGCGAATGGAACAGACCGAGATAACACTTTATGTACTGACTTTATAAAGTACTCACAAATAAACAAGGAAGTACAAGCAAAACAGTTTTTATATTTAACCTACTCGGCCGACCCATATTCGTATGTCCTGTTTTTCACACACAAAATCTGTTTATTGCTTCACTGTATACATATGAGCCTTGAGACAACCAACAGTATGGACGTTAAGTATCGACCATTATCAGCCTAAGAATGCCGTGCAAGCTAATGCGGGCAGACATTTTTCGCCTCCTTTGTTTTGTTCTGTTTCATGAATCATAATTCTATACCTCTATTCGCTTGAGAAGGAATGTGTCGGCCCGGACTGCGCATGCTGATCTGGATCGATACATTATGCAGATGCCAACATGTTGTTTTTTTGTTGAACGACTCATATCTATTATTTTGTAAAACAATACATCTTTTTACTTTTAAAGTTTGTGATCAATCACACGTTATGCCACTTCGAAATGCAACAGTTCATGCGTAATATCGGTATTTTTCTCTTTAAATGTATGCCAAAGAGTGAGGTTATTGTTCTCAAACTAGCCATTTGTTAATTGTTCTCAAAGCCATTCAATCAACAAAAGTAAAAGACAACTCTTAACAGGTAAGTCATACATCACGTTATAGTCAATGATAAGTCTGGTACTTTTCTTTCATGACAAACTACTTCAATTACTGAGAATGAAATTAATTGCAAATGCAAACGTTTAAATGATTCAAGAGATAAAAAAATCGGAACGAAAGTCACATGCTTGAACTATTTCAATATATACATGTATGTGATAAAGATTTATCATAGGAGAAGTGAATAATTTCATTCATTTAAAATGATTTTTCCAACCAGTTTTCACGACATTTTCCGATATTAAAACACGTCTATATTGGTCAGAATATATATATATATAAGTGAAGAATTAAATCCGTTCATGGGACAATATACACATAGGCTCTTGTGAATGTTCAGATCCGGTTCAGCATGTCAATCTGCACAGTCTCATTATTACCTTCACTGTTTTCATAAAACGTACACAAGAAACTTTGAGAGTAGATTCTGATAATACTTAGCCGTTGTACTGGCTGCTATCACCCTACAGTGTTCAGAAATGCAAACTTTAAACCTTTTTGCCCAGAAGAGCTATCATTAACTCACGATTATGAAGAATGGGGCTTTCATGTATCACTTTTCAAGTAGAAAACACGATGTTTAAATCTGCACAGCCTATATGGAGACTCGTACGATCGTTTGTTATTGCATAACAATCTAACCTTAGCTTCACGATGTTTTCTCAATAACCTGAACTCGTAAGATCGTCGGTTATTGCAAATCACCTGTCCTGCAAACGTTAGAACAGTTTTGTAGCCATCGAAATAAAAACATTTTTAATTGGAAGACATCCGAGTTTTCAGTTTATTAAGGTAATATAACTATGTTTAAACACTCGGCCAATGTTATATAAGAATCTTTGCAGGTGATACTCGCCATTGTTGGTTGTGAACCCGTAACCTGTGGCTCTTGAGACCTGTGATCTGTACCTCTAGGTCCACGTCTCCCATACTTTGGGAAAAGGACAGGTCTATACGTTTATCTACAAACCATACTTTAAACACTGGTTCTCGTTATTTCATTGACGATGTTTAATCAAGATACAACAACAATTCGAATGAATGAACGGTCACTTTTGTTTGAACTTGCTCCATTTCAGATCTGTCCGTTTCCACGTTCGAAATAAATACTAAATACTAATGTTGGTTTCTTTGAGAGGGAATGAAATGGTTTGTGTTGTATTTTGAATGAAAATAATAAAGAGATATGTCTTTTTCTACGTCTGGTTATTGTACTGTTTATTTCTACACATATATAGTTTCATTCATACATGCACTGCAATATATATGTCGGTTAGATATATACATACATATCAAATAAAGTTAAATACATATGCGTCCGACCATTGGAAAGAGTATCCGTTTGATCTTCTGAACAGTTTAAATCAATAGAAGCACAGCTTTTATGAATCTAATATATTGGCCCATTACTTGAAATGTCTCTCCTGTTCAATGGTGTTTGTATTTCGGCATACATGAGTAGTAAATAATGGGCCATGCCTCCTGCACACTGAACTGTTGCATTTTGGATACCGTATTAATAAACAATGCCAGTGAGCATAGAACTTTGAAAGTGTTAACTGACAGGGACAGTTCAGTGAGCATAGAAATATGAAAGTGTGAACTTGTATCGACAGTTTAATATGCAGGAGGAATATTCTTCCAGACTTCCCAACCCTTCCACAATATAACAACTCCTATTCAATCTAGATTCACCCATCGCTAACAAACCATTTACAGTACACTATATTATCTATTTACCACATGCAGGCGCATTTTGGACGCATCTGTAGCTATCTGTATTTGAGAAAAATGCTGCAAAGGGAGAAATTCCTGATAATAAGCATTTATGTTCCCATTTTTGCAACAATATTTTCAAATTTAGTAATAATTACACTTTTTTTTAAATACATCTTTCACCGTGTTGCCTTGGTGTTTTTAAAGCCGTATGCTGCAGATTTGTGGGTAAACTTCTTCCGCCGACAGTCTTATCCGGTATGCATTTTCCCTATTTACTAAGCAGTTCACGCTAATTGATTGACGGATCCAATTTTGAGACGTCTATAGAGCAGGTTTGTTACAAGATGGTCAAAGGCCGACAACTCACTAAAGTAGAATTGAACACCGATCTTTGAATAAATAGAAATAAGTTTAATTTACAAATAAATATGAATAATATATACAAGTTTAAATAAACAATTTCGTTCCTAACAAATCGAG
>JAUELF010062854.1:0-16544 GCA_031471495.1 Clinocardium nuttallii
TATTTTATAGCCGTCTGCGGTAGATTTATTGTATATATAGTAAAGAAAAAATTGTGTTTGTCTTGCAACGTGTTTCATGCCGCTTTTGACTATATTGGTTAAATCACGACATTTCCTTGGTAGGTTTCCGTGTTATTGGCCCATTTACATTGTATCCTGACACCACTGAATTATACGCATAACTGCAGAAAAAAAGAACATGTAATTATATTTTGGGTTTTCCTTATACTATACAAGTTAACAATATGTATTAACATTGCTAAAAAACTTTTCAACAACGAAAGGTCTGTGCTAACCCGTTCTAAAAATAGAACTTTAATACACACGGCATGTACGGTTTATTACCGAGTCAGCCATTGCAGACGACGTAGTATACTATACATGTATCTTCCTTTATATCACGTGTCCCTGAATGACAGGCTTATACGCGGGGGATCACTAGCAAAGCCAATGTGAAAAGTACTGCATTTCCATTGGTTATTGACGAATAATCAACGGTTCTTGTATTCGCTCTCAATAGGCAAGGAAAACAATGTCTTGTTAGAATCGATATTTTTGTCCTACTTTGTTCACCCTGTTTCAGACCACTTTTGTGGCCACTTCTTTCCATAATATTTACTGAGAGAGTGAATTCCCAAATCCTTTTTATCAAACCAGTATGGATATTATGATAAATATTAAGAGAAAAAAAGTTCGAACCTCAAAATCAGCTTTCAACTGTGTAATGTCACCTTAGTGGCTTTTAGTAGTACACGTACATGCCCATATAGGCCCCGTGATAGCATACTTATTGTTATTGGTTTGCACATGTGAAGAAGATACATGCACTTTGTTCTAGTAAACGGGGAGTAGATATATAAATAATCGGTTTGGACATTTTCATGAAATTCCGTGCCCTCATGTTCTATTTAAGGCAATTATATTACGTGTATCTATAAATAAATATGTTGGACTTTAATACTGCTGGATTTGTAGAATTTAATATGTCCAGCATCAAACAAAATATTTTCATCCTTGGACTTAAGTGAAGAGCGTTTTGCTTCTCTAACATCACGCTTTATGATACTGACATAACGTGGAAGAAATGTGGCCTTAGATAAGACTTCAAATATGTGAAGCCAGATCTCCATCCACTTATCATAAAACAATTTGAAATTTGAATTTGCTTTCATTAAATTTCATAAGTTTAATACTTGAAATAATCTTTCCAACTTTATTTAATAATCATACTTAAATTTATACACATGTTCCACATTGTTTATGAACGAGGGTTACGTTTGAAAACTTTATTTCTTATCCAGAGAACAGCGTATACTATGATAAGAGGCCAGGATTATGAATAGTACACAAGTCTATGTCCTACAATACACTATATTACCAAATTATAACTGTGGTGTGTGTAATCGAAAGAACTGCCTCACTAAGACTATTATATTGAGTTCTCACTCCATACGGTTTGTTCTTTAACTCTTTCCAAGTTCATGTATGATTTCTACGATGTTTTCAAATATTTAAGTAGTGAATCTTTTATCTAAATGGATTTTCCGTATTTCTGCGCAGATGTATTAAGGGTCGTCTGTTGCAGAACTATTTGTTTGTTAGAAATCTTTACTTGATAACTCATGGCTCTTTATGCCACATATATTATAAATAAACTGTTTGGAAAGGTTCCTTGGGTAACGCACTCTATCAGATTCCTTCAAGTGTTGTTGATTCGTTGAAAAACATGACCGCCAGAGGGCGGGGTTGGTTTGCCTTATAGCTTTAGTGAAAACTTCATAAAATCTCATCTTCAAAAGTCTCTCTCAAATTTTCAAAACATTTTATAGAAATGTTTCTTCGATGACTTTTAACTGATTTCTTCAAGCCATGTTCATTGGTCGACAAATATGGTCGACAGGGTGGGTTGCAGTTTTGCCATATATGGTAAATATCCGGCCTATTTCCAAATAATTTTGCTGAAATGTACTTATGGTGACCCTATATAAGACTACTTCTAGGCAAGTTGGTTGGTAAAAAAAAGGGTTTTTGAGAAACGCATCCCAATCAAATTCCATAATTAAGGTGAGCGTTCCAGGGCCATCATGGCCCTCTTCTTTATACATAATATCCTCAGAAAATATATTGTAAAACATATTTGGCAATGTTTCGCTTTTTTGAAAGGATTAAAGGATACCATTGTTTAAATTGTTTGCGAGTTATGTGTTCACATTAACCGTGTTAACATAAACATTGCAAACAAATGAAGACTTTACTGGTGACGAGCAATGAGTAATTATTTTACAGCAACGCGGTATTTTATCTCATTTCATTTCTTTGAGATTCACTTTCGACTTGTTTCCCATGATTAACCAATCACTTGAAGTCCAATATTAATAGAGTAGTCCAATGTAAGTTATACTATTAGACGACCCGTGATTAATATTGGACAGTGGCTTATTGAAAACAGTCCAATATTCATAATACAGTACTGAAATAACAATGGATGACGTCATGCCAGTGTTTTAAATTATGATATAAAGCGTGCTCAATTAAAGAAAAATAAACCAATTTAACTTACAATTACGTATGCTGCCAATATGTTTTCTCAGAGTCTCAACTTGGGTATAACGTAACACAGTTTAAGTTTTAACAGTTTATTATCCAACATAGATAACATTCATTATTTGAACCATATGTAGGACGACGTTATTTCAAAAACCCTTTGCTTTAGTCTATAAATGAACGGGCAGTACGAAAACAATCCCTATGTCATTTGCGACAAGTGAAGATTATAATCCGTCTAAATCCCAAGCATCCGCACAGTTTGCCCTGGTTCTTCACTTAACGAATGTTATTCGGAGAAGGATAATGAAACTTCTGAACACAGTTCTAACTTTTACAATCCTTATAATGGATGGTTCACATGAAGGAGTAAGATTGATTACTTTACAGACAGACGGACACACCAAATTGTAATTGGCTCTTTCAGTTCTATATTCACCATCTATTCTAAATTCATTCATATTCTAAATTTGTATTGTACTGAATAGTTCAAAGTAACACACATTTTGCTTTTATAAGTTTATAATTAGAAAAAGGATTGAAAGAATGTGTGTACCATATGTGTGGTCTGTACCATATACATGTTTTATTACGCCAAACTGTACACGATTGACAACATACTTTAACGTTTAACATTCACGCAGGTAAGGTGATCAATATGATGCAATTATATTGCAAAAACAACACGCATCATTGGCGCTTCCAGAAAACCATATTTGGGGAAGATCCGACCATTGCTTATCTTCGTAAATCTATGCATTCGCACCTTCCAATCTGAACTCGCCGATATATCACAGAGGCCTGTGAAAGGCTTTTTCGGATAAGACAGTACTGATAAACAGACCGATCTTTATTACGAATACTATATATTGGTTTACGTTGAGCCCGGCTCAGATATAACTTGAGCAAATAGTTCAGAATGACGTTCGAGTCAAAACAACATTTACTGTAAACACACATATCAGCCTGCTTACTATTCACTATTTTCTTAAGGACTGTATTTCAAAGAATGTGTGTAACATCTTTGGCGCTTCCAGAAAACCATATTTGGGGAAGATCCGACCATTGCTTATCTTCGTAAACCTATGCATTCGCACATTCCAATCTCAACTCGCCGATATATCACAGAGGCATGTGAAAGGCCATTTCGGATAAGACAGCACAGATGAACAAACCGATCCTTATAACGAATACTATATATTGGTTTACCTTGAGCCCGGCTCAGATATTCCTTGAGGAAGGGTTCAATATGACGTTCGAGTCAACACAACAATAACTGAAAACGGACATATCAGCCTGCTAACTATTCACTATTATCTTTGTCTCCATTGTTGGCTGCACATTCTCTAATTCCTAAGTAATGTTTAATCAATTGGTATACTACAACAAGTCCAAAATGAAGGATATGAAAATCGCAAAGATAACAGGTTATTTTATCGTATGCAGTAGGATTAAATACTTAACAATGATATCTCGATATCTCGAAGTCGTATTTGAGAGGATGCTTGAATAAAGCAATATTCATCTTAATGTTATTAGATTCGTCATTAATTTAAACTGAAAAGGAAAAGTGTGATACGCTTCTTAAGAAATCACATCAGTAATTCTGATTGTTTTTATGGTCAGTTTGAGTTTCTAATACATTGTTTTCTAAAGATAGATCCTTTCCTGTAGTTCATGCCAGTAACTCTAAATTCGAGTTATGACACTGTCATTTTTATGCGAGTACATAGTAGTTATTTGAAAATTAGACAAAGAATATGGCAATAAGGCATGACAATTAAAAACTGATTGCCGTACCAGAAACATGGACACATGTATACACAGACGGTTCAGCAGTTGCTTCTATTCATGACGGAGATTATGGTTTTGTCATCCATTACAACACAGGACATATCGACAATGTTACTTCCTTTGGCAAATGGGAAGCACTGTACTAAATACAATGTACAAGGCAGAAGTTGGTGCCTTCATACGAACACTGGTAGTAATTGAAGAGTCCTCAGATGACTGTTTGCAAACTCCCGTCTCAATTGCTCCTCTGACAGTGATAGAAGCGCTACGCTACAGTAACGAGTCTTCACTTTACAAAACATTATGTCAGCTATGCTAAACCAGACGAATTGTCCTCCAGTATATTCCAGCTTACTGTTGGATGCCTGAAAACGAGGAGGCAGTCATACTTGCAAATTAAGAAGGGAAAGGTCATCAGCCACAAAACAACATCATCTATATGAAAGGATCAAGGTGAACATGTCACTGATGATAGACGCCAAGGATGACTAGCATATCCTAGACTGAGAGGAACACGTCACCATATCCAGGCTACGCACAGGACACAGCATGCTTGATGTAAATATGCATGCACATTAAAAGATGTACCTTTCACCGCAATGTTAATGTGACATGGAACAGTACAACTCAACGCATTACTGCAACAATGTCGAGCACAAGATAAAAGATGTGTTGCCAGAATACACAGCTATGCAGAGAGATAAGACGACATCCTTCATCTATGTTACCGTGATGACAGTGTACATAGATAGGCGGCGTTACGCAAAAAAGAGGAAGAAGAAGGCTTTAAGTACTACTACTTACCACAGTTAATACAAAATAATTAAATACTACTAATAGCATACCTACAATTTCAAGAAAGTATATTATACAAATTATCAAAAAATAGTAATACGTGTTCAATGACGGAATAACGCAAACACAAACAATATAGATATCTTACGTCTCATATTTATCCCACATATGAAGCAAACGGTTTTAAAAGTATATATGCAAATAAATGGAAGAAATCTATAAGGGATAGCTTAATTATTCAACAGAATGAAAACATTGTAGCAAAGTAATGATTATAATCGAGTTTGTCTTCTTCGTAGAGTTGTTCAAATATCGTCCAGACAGCGTCAGTATGTTGGAAAGGGTTCAATCAAGGACATAGATAAGAGCGACAAGTATCATGCACAGTCAAAAAGTACACCTCAACACTGTTTACTATATGAACATACATATTCTGATCTTAAACTTTAGCTAAATAAATGGTTAGTATTATACTGCAACATATTTTTCTGTAAACCTTTCCCTCATGTAAACGCTTTCCAAACGCTGCACTCAATGATGCGTGTTAAAAACCGACCGATTTGCTGGTGTCAGGATAAATGTAAAACTTGTATATAATAGTAGATAATATACGACATATGTATGTGTATGAGTGAATTGTATCCGCATGCATTCGATCTGCAACAAGACGACTCGGAAGTCGTTTAAGCACAAACATAAAATAAAGTGCTGTAAGAGACATACATGTATCAATATAGTTAAGTTATGTCCAGGCATTTCAATGAATTTAGTTAAAAATGTTTTGGTAAGAGTAAATATTTGTTATTACACTCAACTACAGTCTCTCCTCAGATATATTGGCCAATGCACTGTTAGATGTCTAATCTGCGTCCTCCATTAATATTACACCTGCTACCAACCAGCTACTTACAGCTACTACTACAGCCAGCGAACAACTTACACTCGTAAAAACCCATAACTACTATATACTATTACTCATTCTACCAACCAGCCATTTCCAGCTTCTAGTACCGCCAGCCAACAACGTACACCTGCTACCGGCCAGTCACTTCCAGTTACTAATAAATCTGCTACCAACGATGTTCTACTAGTTACTCTAATCGTCAGCCATCAATCTTCACCTGATACCATCCGACCAATCCCAGCAACTGCTACCGCCAACATACAACCTTCACATTCTACCAGCAAGACACTACCAGTAACTAATACACCTGCTACGAACAAGCCACTATTAGCTACTACTACCGCCAGCCGACAACCTACACCTGCTACCGGCTTGCCAATACCAGTTACTTAAACACCCGCAACCAACCGACCACTACCAGTTATTAACACACATGCTACCAGCCAGCCACTACCAGTTAATATTACACATGCTACCAACCAGCCCTTTCTAGTTACTAACACACCTGCTACCAGCCAGCCACTACCAGTTACTAATAATCTGATATCAGCCAGCCACTTCCAGTTACTACTATCGCTAGCCAACAACATAGAAGCATGTCACTACTAACTACGTATACACCTGCTACCATCCAGCCATTTCAAGCTACTACAACTGCTAGAAAACAACCTTAACATGTTACCATCAAGCCACTTACAGCTACTACTACCGACAGCCAACAACCTGCTACCTACCAGACACTACCAGTTATTCCACACGTGCTTCTACTTCTAGTATATAATATATCTGCTGCCAACAGGCCACTGCCAGCTACTAATATCGAAAGCCAACAACCTACACCTGCTTTTAGCAAGTCACTACCAGTTACTAAAACAACTGCTTCAAGCTAGACACTACCAGTTACTAATACACTTGCTACCAACAAGACACTACCAGTTATTATTACACCAGCTTCCAACTTGACACTACCAGTTGTTTATACACCAGCTTCCAGCCAGCCACTACCAGTTTCTAATATATATGCTGCCAACCAGCCACTTCCAGCTACTAATATATACAACCAACAACGTACATCTGCTTCCAGCCACTCACTTTCAGTTACTAATACACCTTCTTACATCCAGTCACTAGCAGTTACTAATGCAGTATATATCAAATAGATACTACCAGTTATTAATAAACCATCTCCCAACCAGCCACTACCAGTATCTAATATATCTGCTGCCAACCAGTCACTTCCAGCTACTGCAACCTACAGCTGCTGCCAGCCAGTCACTACCAGTTACTAATGTATATGCTACTTACCAGCTACTAGTATTACCGCCATCCAAAACCTACATCTGCTACCAGGCAGCCACTACCAGTTACTAATACACTTGCTACCAACCAGCAACTTCCAGCTACTTCCAGCTATTTATACTGCCAGCCAGCAACCTTCACATGCTTCCATTTAGTCATAATACATCTGCTACTAAGCAGCCACGTCCAGCTACTACTACCGACGGCCAACAACCTACACCTTCCACCAACCAGTCACTACTAGCTACTAATATATCTGCTACCAACCAGCTACAGCAGTAAATAAACACCTGTTACAACAAGCCACTTCCAGCTGCTTATACTGACTGCCAACAACTTAAACCTACTACCAGCCAGCCACTAATAGCTACTAATGCACATGCCTCTAACCAGCTATTTTTGTTACTATAGATGTACACCTGCTACCAGACAGCCACTTCCAGTTACCAACAACCTACATCTGCTACTAGCCAGCCACTTTCTGATATTAATACACCTGCTACCAACCAACCATTTACAGCTACTTTCAGCTACTTATACTGACATCCAGCAGCCTTCACATACTTCCATCCAGTCATAACACACTTGCTACTAACCAGCAACTTCCAGCTACTACTACCAACAGCCAACAACCTACTTGTTCTACAAACCAGTCACTACTAGCTACCAATGCATCTGCTACCAACAAGCAATATCAGTAACTTAAAGACCTGCTACAACCAGCAACGTCCAGCTGTTTATACTCATGCTACCAGACAGCCATTCCAGTTACTAAGACACCCGCTACCAACCACCTTCAACAATTTAATAAAACACCTGCTACAAGCCAGCCACTATTAGGTGGTAACATACCTGCTAACAACCAGGCTCTTCCAGTTACTACTACCACCATCCAACAACCTACACCTGCTACAAACCAGTCCCTACTAGCTTCTTATACACCTGCTACAAAATAGTCACTTCTAGCTATGTCTACCACCAGCTAATAGCCTGCACCTGCTACCAACACGCCACTTCCAGCTACTTCCATCGCAAGCCATATAACTACACCTGCTACCAGCCAGCACCTGCCGGTTTCAAACACAACTGCTACACACCAGTCACTAACAATTACTAACACACCTGTTATCAGCTAGCCCCTACCAGTTAGTCCTACAACCAGCCAACAACCTACATCTGCTACTAGTCAGCCACTTTCAGTTATTAATACACCTGCTACCAACCAACCACTACCAGTCACTAGTACCGCCAGTTAACACATAAACCTGCTACAAGCCAGCCACTTCCAGTTACTAATACACCTGCTACCAACCAGGGACTAGCATTAACTAATACACCTGATACCAACCACCCACTTCCAGGTTCTAAAACCGACAGAAAACAACCTACAACTGCTACAAGCCAGAAAATACCAGTTACTAATACACCTGCTAGAATCCATCCACTTCCGGTTACTAATAAACCTGTTATTAACCAGCAACTTTCAGCTTCTACTACCAGTAAATTATACCGCCAGCCAACAACATATACACCTGCTTCCAGCCAGCCACTACTAGCTAATCATAAACATGCTTCCAATCAGCCATTTCCTGTAACTAACATTGTACAGCTGCTACCAGCCAGCTACTAACAGTTACGTAAAAACCCGCTACCAACCTACCATAACAAGTTAATAATACACCGCTTACAAGCCAACCACTACCAGTTATTAACAAATTTGCTACCAGCCAGCCACTTCCATTTACTCACACAACTGTTACCAGTCAGCCACTTCCAGTTTCTAACACACCTGCTACCAACCAACCACTTACAGTTTCCACATAAACTGTCAGCTCATTGGTGTAAGACGAATGACGCCTGTCGCAGTGACTTTTGTCAAACGTAGGAAAGAACGTTGGCCGAGCTGGGATTCAAAATCGCAACCCATGTATTGACAGCCCGCGTCGCTACCGGCTGAGCTACCTGGGCTCGGCCTAGAGACAGATAGACTGCGCGGATGCAATGACTGTTTTGGATCTACACTGGTCGCAAATACCTTACGGCTCATTTCCGTAGAGGACCCTTATATATAAAACTATTTTAGTTTTATATTAATTAATAAATTTCCGGGTTGAAAATATTGAGTACAAAGGTGAAACGTAAATTTAAGTTGAGATTTAGTGTCGTTTCAACAAGGATCTATAATAGACAGTTTGGACTTATTCATGAAATCTCGTGCCGTCATGTTCTATGTAAGGCATTTATGTAACATGGTTCTATAACAAGATATGTTGGAATTTAGTTCTGCTTGATTTGTAGAATTTAATATGTCCGGCATCAAACAATTGTTCATCCCTGGACTTAACTGAAGATCGTTTTACTACTCTAACATTACGTATCTATGATTATGACTTTTCGTGGAAGAAATATGGGCTAAGATAAGACTCCAAATATGTGAAGCCAGATCTCAAACCACTTATCCTAAAAACAGTAGGAATTGAATTCATTCAATTTCATTCTGTTTAAAAAGATATATATATATATATGTGTGTATTCGAAGCCACAATATGTTTACTTGAATTTAGAGCAATTATCAGCGATGCTTCCTTACTTCGATTGTATCAATTTATTTATAATTAACTAAAATACATAAATGATTTAAGCATAAAGCAAGGGCAAACTCGAACATGTCAATAACTTGACTATATCATGAACTTAAACATATCATTATCTCGAACATATCAATAACTCGAACATGTCAGTAATTCGAACATATCAAGAATTCGAACATATGAATTATTCGAACATATCAACAATTCGAATATATCAATTACTTGAACGTATCAATAACTCAAACACCTCAATAACTCTAACATATCAATAACTCAAACATGTCAATTACTTGAACAGAATTAATAACTCAAACATTATCAATAACTCAAACATTATCAATGATTCGAACATTATCAATGATTCGAACATGATCAATAACTCGAACATGATCAAGAACTCGAACATGATCAATTACTCGAACAATATCAATTACTAGAACATTATCAATAACTCAAACATGTCAATGACTCGAACATGTCAAAAACTCAAACATATCGATAACTCAAACATGATTAATAACTCGAACATGATTAATAACTCGAACATGATCAATCAGTCAAACATGATTAATAACTCAAACATATTAATAACTCGAACATGATCAATAACTCAAACATGATTAATAACTAAAACATGATTAATAACTCAAACATGATCAATAACTCAAACACGATTAATAACACAAACATGATTAATAAATAAAACATGATTAATAACTCAAACATGATTAATAACTCGAACATGATTAATAACTCAAACATGATCAATAAATCGAACATGATCAATTACTCGAACAATGTCAATTACTCGAACTTATCAATAATTTGAACATTATCAATAACTCGAAGTAACTAATGGTACCTTTTCGAATTCGAGTTATCGCGACTCCATCGTATTTCTATTTCATCGCTCAAGTTCAAATAGTCAAATACTTCTTCAACGGCATTGGTGCGGGAGGTCGATGGTTCAATCCCCGGTCTCGTCATACATAAATACGAGGAATGGCTTCCCCATTTGCTGCGTCATATAAGTATTACGATTGACTGGATTGTATCAGGATAATGGATACCGCAGTTTTATAGCGTAAGTTATTATTAATTGATTGTTATGTGATTAACACTGCTTTCAACAATTTATCATTTATATCGCAAAGATATTGCGGAAAAAATACTAGATAACTGGGATTTTGCTTCACTTACCAACTATTTATACCCCAGTTTGTAAGAGAAGAAAAATCCAAGTGATCTTGTATTTTCCCCGCAATATCTCTCTTATTTATTAACCTATTTACGTGTTGTGTGGACTCAATACAATTGTCTCACAAACACGGTTCTTTTTATTGGTGTTTATCATGATAGTCTAATTTACTGCACTTAACATATTTGGAAAAACGATGACTGTCACAAATATTTTCAAATATTCCTCGTTCTTTTTTAGATCGTTAGTTTGAATGCTGATTACGTCGATTTCAAAAGTATTTCAGTTATTTTATCATGGCGTTTCCGTGATACATAATCAGTTCTGTCGGTATTTTGTCATGGCGTTGCCATGATACAAGATCAATTATGTCGGTATTTTGTCACGGCGTTTCCATGATATATGATCAATTATGTTGGTATTTTATATCATTGCGTTTCCATGATACGTGATCAATTATGTCGGTATATGATATCAATGCGTTTCCATGATACATGATCAATTATATCGGTATTTTATACCATTGCGTTTCCATGATACATTATCAATTATGTCGGTATTTTATCATGGCGTTTCCATAATACATAATCAATTATATCGCTATTTCATCATGGTGTTTGCATGATACATGATCAATTCTATCGGAATTTTATATCATGGCGTTTCCATAACAAATAATCAATTATATCGGTATTTTATCATGGCGTTTGCATGATACATGATCGATTCTGTCGATATTTGATATCATGGCGTTTACATGATACATGATCAAATATGTCGGTATTTTATACCATTGCGTTTCCATGATACATTATCAATTCAGTCCGTATTTTATACCATTGCGTTTCGATGATACATTATCAATTCAGTCCGTAGTTTATACCATTGCGTTTCCATGATACATTATCAATTATGAAGGTATTTTATACCATTGCGTTTCCGTGATACATGATCAATTATATCGGTATTTTATAACATTGTGTTTACATGATACATGATCAATTATGTCGGTGTTTGATATCAATGCGTGTCCATGATACACTATCAATTATATCGGTATTTGATATCAATGCGTTTCAATGATACGTGATCAATTATATCGGTATTTGATATCAATGCGTGTCCATGATACACTATCAATTATATCGGTATTTGATAGCAATGCGTTTCAATGATACATGGTCAATTATATCGGTATTTGATATCATGGCGTTTCCATGATACACGATCAATTATACCGATATTTGATATCAATGCGTTTCCATGATACATGATTAATTCAGTATGTATTTGATATCAATGCGTTTCCATGATACATGATTAATTCAGTAGGTATTTTATATCAATGCGTTTCCATGATACATGATCGATTATGTCGGTAGTTTATATCAATGCCTTTACATGATACATGATTAATTCAGTAGGTATTTGATATCAATGCGTTTACATGATACATTATCAATTCAGTCGTTAATTTATATCAATGCGTTTCCATTATACATGATCAATTCAGTCGTTAATTTATATCAATGCGTTTCCATTATACATGATCAATTCAGTCGGTATTTTATATCAATGCGTTACATAATACATGATCGATTCAGTCGGTATTTTATATCAATGCGTTACATAATACATGATTAATTCAGTCGGTATTTTATATCATTGCGTTTACATGATACATGATCAATTCAGTCGGTATTTTATATCAATGCGTTTCCATGATATATTATCAATTCAGTCGGTATTTGGTACCAGTACGTTTCCATGATACATGATCAATTCAGTAGGTATTTTATATCCATGCGTTTCTATGATACATGATCAATTCTGTCGGTATTTTATATCAATGCGTTTCCATGATACATGATCAATTATGTCGGTATTTTATATCAATGCGTTTCCATGATACATGATCAATTATATCGGTATTTTATATCAATGCGTTTCCATGATACATGATCAATTATGTCGGTATTTGATATCATGGCGTTTCCAGGATACATGCTCATTTCTGTCGGTATTTGATATCAATGCGTTTCCATGATACATGATCAATTATATCGGTATTTGATATAAATGCGTTTCCATGATACATGATCAATTATATCGGTATTTGATATAAATGCGTTTCCATGATACATTATCAATTCTGTCGGTATTTTACATCAATGCGTTCCCATGATACATGATCAATTATATCGGTATTTTATATCAATGCGTTTCCAGGATACGTGATCAATTATATCGGTATTTGATATCAATGCGTTTGCAGGATACATGATCAATTCAGTCGGTATTTTATATCATTGCGTTTCCATGATGCATGATCAATTATATCGGTATTTGATATCAATGCGTTTCCCGGATACATGATCAATTCTTTCGGTATTTGATGTCATGGCGTTTCCATGATACATGATCAATTATATCGGTATTTGATATCACTGCGTTTCCATGATACATGATCAATTATGTCGGTATTTTATATCAATGCGTTTCCATGATACATGATCAATTATGTCGGTATTTGATATCAATGCGTTTCCATGATACATGATCAATTATATCGGTATTTGATATCAATGCGTTTCCATGATACATGATCAATTCTGTCGGTATTTGATATCAATGCATTTCCATGATACATGATCAATTATGTCGGTATTTTACATCAATGCGTTTCCATGATACATGATCAATTATGTCGGTATTTGATATCAATGCGTTTCGATGATACACTATCAATTATATCGGTATTTGATATCAATGCGTTTCCAGGATACATGATCAATTATGTCGGTATTTTATATCAATGCGTTTCCAGGATACATGATTAATTATGTCGGTATTTGATATCAATGCGTTTCCAGGATACATGATCAATTTATCGATATTTGATATCAATGCGTTTCCAGGATACATTATCAATTCTGTCGGTATTTTAGATCAATGCGTTTCCAGGATACATGATCAATTATATCGGTATTTGATATCCTGATACCGATGCTATCACATAAGCCTCGAGCGGCGCCAAGAAAGAAAGACATCTCTACCAATCTAATGCATTTGTTATGACACGACCAGGGATCAAACTCGGATATATGTCCTGTGTGTCTGACGATCTCATCTCATCACAACAGGACGATGTTTTACATCTTGCAAAAATCGATCAAGTCTATTGATCTTTGTAAATAAATCAAGACCGAAAATAAGAAGAATAAAATACAGAGAATATACTAGAAGAATAAATTTACCCTTCCAACTGGCGCAGACATATTTGAAAATTTGTGACATAGAGTAATTGCTCATAAGAAAGTAAATCTCCATTTTCCACATTGTATTCACATTTTTTCTTATAACTGTACCTTTAATCACAGAGCTTTTTGCGGGTATGTTTTCATAGTCGTCTGCTGCAGATTTTCTGTATGTTAAACCTAAATAAAGTCAAACAAAGAAAGCACTTACATGTACTTCCCTCACTATTCAAATCACATGTGAAGCTAACTTAAATGTTGTATATAGGCTAAAACCATCTCGACTATTTTTGAGTGTGCGTTTCCTGTTTAGCTCTGGATTCAAGTTTTTCCATGAACAACGCCATAATATGCAATCTGACATTCCGGCTTTAAGTTTTCCCAAGAACAACGACATATGCAATCTGACATTCCGGCTTTAAGTTTTCCTAAGAACAACGACGTATGCAATCTGACATTCCGGCTTTAAGTTTTCCCAAGAACAACGACGCCATATGCAAGATGACCTAGTCATCTGCATTTCATTAGAAACACGACAGCCACTCGTTTAATTAACCCTTTCCCACACACATATGCTTTCTGACACATTTTCAGCATACGAATTTTGAAATCATTGTTGCAAAAAGAAAATTAGCTGATCATGAGCTATTTTCATTTTTCCACAATGATTTCCTCTTATTTCGATGACTGTTCTTTCGTGTATAGATAGTTTCGTTATATTAAACTAGTTGTTTAAAAAGTCGTCTGCTATGAATTGATTATTTTGTGGTTTTTCCCAGTACTCTACCTAACATTATTCCAGGCAACTTGTTGCTTTTTATGGAAGCCCTAGAGGGCTATTTTGACTTGCGACTAATGACTTGTGACTTTTGACTTAAGATTTATGACTCTCTGTATATCTGTCTCAATGTCTCTTTCCCTCTGTGTCTGTCTCCTACTGTATCTCTATATATCTGTCTCTCTCTATCTGTGTCTTTCTTTCTGTATCTCCCTATCCGTCTATGTAAGTGTATGTCTCTGGCTCTCTTAATATGTATATCTCTCTCTTTGAGTCTCTGTCTCTCTCTGTCTGTGTATCTCTGTTTGTGTCTCTCTGTATGTCTATGTCCTTCTTTGTCTGTCTCTGTGTCGCTATATGCATCTCTCTCTCTCTCTCTCTCTCTCCGTCTGCCTCCTTGTATGGTTCTCTGTCTATGTGTATGTATGTCTGTCTCTGTGTCCATATGTATGCATCTATCTTTCCCTGTGTCGCTCTCAGTATGTCTCCATTTCTGTCTCTCTGTCTATATCTCTGTCTCTTTATCTCCCTCAGAGACACAGATACATAGAGAGAGATGGAGACAGAGAGATATTGAGTAACATAGAGAAAGATGGAGACAGAGAGATATGTAGACAGAGACATAGAGAGAGAAGTGGATACAGAAACATAGAGAGAGAAGTGGATACAGAAACATACATACAGAGAGATGGAGACATAGAGACATATACATACATACATAAATATGGCAATTTTGACTTTTGACTTAAGACTTTTGACTTAAGACTTTTGACTTTTGACTTAAGACTTTTAACTTAAGACTATGACTTGCGACTTTTGAGTTATGACACTCTGTATATATATCTCCATGTCTCTTTCTCTCTGTGTATGTCTTCTACTGTATCTCTATATGTCTGTCTCTATCTCTCTATCTGTGTCTTTTTTTCTGTATGTTTCCCTCTCTCCGTCTATGTATGTGTATGTCTCTGCCTCTCTCAATATGTATATCTCTCTCTCTCTTTGATTCTCTGCCTCTCTCAATATGTATATCTCTCTCTTTGATTAGATGTCTCTCTCTGGATGTGTCTCTGTGTGTGTGTCTCTCTGTCTGTATATGTCTTTCTTTGTCTGTCCCTGTGTCGCTATATGCATCTCTCTCCCTGTCTCTCTCTCTAGTGTATACGGTCAGTTGAACGATTGTTAGATGTTAACGAGCCCGTCTCTCGTTATACGTGGCCTGTACACATATAAGTGTATACGGTCAGTTGAACGATTGTTAGATTTTAACTAGCCCGTCTCTCGTTTTACGTGGACTGTTAAATAGTATAAGTGTATACGGTCAGTTGAACGATTGTTAGATGTTAACGAGCCCGTCTCTCGTTATACGTGGCCTGTACACATATAA
>JAUELF010063180.1:0-16542 GCA_031471495.1 Clinocardium nuttallii
TCATTGACTTCTGATATCTTGTTGGATATCTATGAGCTGGTCTGACGGGTCTCAGTTCTATATCCTCACTGAGTACTTCGATTGAAGTTGATTCGTCCATTGTAGTAGACAAGCCGGGCAGAACAGATTCGTCCATTGTAGTAGACAAGCCGGACAGAACAGGCTCCGAAGAACATCTTGTTCTTATGGTAGAATCCAAATCAATAGTGAAACCCTTGTAGTGCAATCTCCTTAATCGAATCAATTTCAGTTTATGAAAAACAGCAAGAGTAGTTAATCTGACCAACAAAATGACAATTGTAGCTATCATACCATAGACTGAAAAATAAGGAGATAAGCAAAAGGTTAGCACATCTAAATTATGTGTAAGCTAGTTAACTCTTCTCATAAGTGTCAAACCATATATCTGTGGCAGACTTTTATATATATATACACAGCAGACAACTTTCAAAACATTGTAGCAAAGGAGAAATTTCCTAAATGTTTTCAAAGTTGTTTGCTGTATGCAGGGAAAGGGTTATAGGGAAATAAATGTAGGAATTTCAGGAATGCAGTATTCTGTAAGAGAGCACACACACACAAACACATTTTTAATGAAAAAGCTGAATAACTGACAGTGATACAGTACTGAAAAAGTTTATCTTAACTCTTTTACACTGGGTTTAAAAAGTCTTATACATGAAGCATTATATATATATATATATATATATATCAATTCCTCCTTACTACTTCAAACTCGATATTTTCATAATCATCACTGAAGCTATCTAAACTATCAGTTGATAATAAACGAGTTGTCGGTATTAAATAGTCAGAGTCAGCTGTTTCATCTGTTCTAAATGCTGGAGGCCCATTCACTATACGAGATAAATTCTTTACTACTTTCATAATATATTTTACATATTTTGCAAAGTAAATTCCAGTCAGAAAGCTTATCAAAGCAAATGTAAAAAATAAACAATATAAAATGATATATTTGGGAAAATAAGTGGGTCTTTTAAAACTGGATGGTATAGAATGCATAATAAATTTACCCGTTTGCAGGAGAGTACTATCCGTGCTCATCGAGATGGCAGTAGGTGAAGACGAAGCGGTGTCAATGCTGAGTGTATCATGTGTTGTGGAGAGTGAAGTGCTGATGCTAGGAGTATGTGTTGTGGAGAGTGAAGTGCTGATGCTAGGAGTATGTGTTGTGGAGGGTGAAGTGCTGATGCTAGGAGTCTGTGTTGTGGAGAGTGAAGTGCTAATGCTAGGAGTATGTGTTGTGAGAGGGAAGTGTGAAGTGGTGGTGATGCTATGAGAGGTGTAAGTATCAATGTCAGGAGGGCTTATGGTCACTTCAGGACTCGGGGTCACTTCAGGACTCGAGGTCACTTCGGGACTCAGGGTCACTTCGGGGCTCAGGGTCACTTTGGGAGTCTGAAAGAAATGAAAAAATTGGAGTAAATAACTTGTTAGCATTACTAAATAGGTATAAGCTGCTATCATTTATATCAGCTCCTTAGCACAGCAATTTGTTAATCGATTTACTGAAGGATCTGGCTTTGATTGTTATACATAATATGATCCTACTCTATACATAGATCTTTCAATATATAATAAATGAGTAACATGTATAACAGTTGCGAGCTTAAGAAGAATGCATACTTTCCATTATGTCCAAGTATAATGCTTACTTTGAGAATGAGAGTTCAGTTTTACGTAATTTCTCCTTTTATCACTTTGTTTTCAAAAGCCGCCTACTGCAAAGGCTTTCAAATTTATTTTAGAAACTATTGAACGTTATATGCTGTATACAGAGGATTATAACTGTTTAACCCTTTACCTCATATAGACGCTTTCTGACGCCTCTGCAGCAGACTGTTTTTTGAAAACATAGTGATAAAACGTGCAATTTCTCCTTTTGCCACAATGTTTTCTACTTTTAGTCATGGGTTATCCATTCAATTATAGAGATTTTCCACGTTTTGTTAAACTATGTTCAAAATCGTCTGCTGCAGATTTGCTGTATGTGGGAAAGGGTTAAGGAAATAATTATATACATACGCAGCACACTAGATGTACATCTTCAATATACGCATCAATAACTCCCTCGCCACATCCGATAATAATTGATGAACAAGTCCTCTGGTCGCCATGCTTTATCTCAAAATAGTTTAAATGCGGCAGTTCCGTGACATCCAACACTGCCTGTTCAAAGCGAGACACTGTTAATCTCGTCACATCTCTACCATTGGACAGTTCATATATCCCAGGAGTGTCATAGCTGATTTTACATATAGATGGAGTGCTGCAAAAAGGCCTGACGCTAACACAGTCACAAGATGAGTAAATACAAAAGCCGATAAAAGCGAAAATAGTGAAGAAAATCATATTTCGTTGTGCAAGAAACGTTATGCGTAATATGTTCCCGCTAAATGTATACGGTGAATCGTAACAATAACACTACCGTGACATTTACACATCTCAATCAAAGTGTTGAAAGTATTGTTGGGTGAGGCTTTAAAACGTTCGACATAAACTTCATTATACTATTATCTTGTATTTAAGCGTATTTTAATGATAAGTTTTCTTTCAATTGGAAGTGCCCCCTTAACACTGAATGAAGAAACTTAGTATAACAGAGTTTATGATAAACAATCGTGATAGACGAATGATTTACCATTAATTTCTTTTCAAGTGTATATATACATTCGCCTCTAGAACAAAGCCATACTTCACATTTGCAAATATCGCAATACGCATCGTGTTGTTCCTTTCGCGTAGAAAAGCGAACCATACTATTTACTTTTACAATTTCAAAGTCTTAATAGACTACCTTATGTTATGTATTATATATACACTAGCCATATGGTTCCGTCATTAAAGTAGTATCACAATTTTCAGTTTAAAGGTCTACCTTATACCATTTCTTCAACACAGAGAAGCGAATCATAATACACATTGTACGATAATTGACAGTTTTTACACACAAGAAAAGCTAACATGTGACAGCTCCCATCATTAAAAACATAGGTACATAGCATATTTTTAATATTCACTTCTTCAAAACAATTTATACATTTAATTAAATACGAGTCGGTCCAAACGTCAATGTATATATCATGATCATCTGCCAATATTCTTAATAAAATTTCACTGTTAAATTCCGAAATGTCTTTTGTATTCCCCATATTTTGGTTTAGTTGTAAATATTTTCAGTGGATATGTTCATTTATAAAGATGTCCAGTGAGTACGTTCATTTATAAAGATTATCTGGCAAGGTGCCAAGAATAATTATTCTCTCAGATTCAAAAAGGTATTTTCGGGTATACTGAAACAACAAAAATGTGTTGACATATCTTTAAAGAAACTCATATGGCGTGTTATATCAGATAATAGAAAAACGTTGAATAAAGTAGGTCAACCTTTCACGAATATCGAATAACAAAAACTCATTTATTAAACATTATCTGATCAAAATGACATTTTAGAATATTTTTAGACAAACTGTCACCATGAGAACAATAAAAAAGAGTGACACATATTTGAAAAAAGAAACCTAATTATCATGCGGTTTGACGCAATTGTAAAGAAACCGGTTTTTCAAGTTCTATAAGAAATATTTTGAAAAGAAAATGGGCGGTAACGTACCTCCACTCCCTCTACACACACCACTATTTAAGTCATAACGCGTTTTTTCACTGCCATCATTTATTTACGACTTTGTTATAATAAAGATGGAGCCTTCTTACGATCAATCAGGATTTTTAAAGCAAGTGCGGGGCAATTTTGCTTATGGTAGAAGCGCTTCTCTAACTAAATGGAATGATCAACTATATCTCCACATCAATGATAATTCTAAATGTTGGGATAACATCCATAAAAAGTTTGATAAGACCAAATCTAAAGCAATTTCGATGCGATGGGAGCATGCGGAAAATCTTCGAGATTGTTTAAATGAAATGGGAACGTATGCCAGTCAAATAAGATCAGAACAGGTATATATATTTTTTTATTTTAAATGTTTTGAGGTAAATGTAATTTCAAAATGACAATGTAAATATTTACTTAAAAATATAACATTTTACGACGAAATATCGCTCATAAATCTGATTATATATATTTTCAGAGTTTAGAGTTGCCCTCTAACCAACAACAGGCTGTGCTTGATGATGCGTTCACCATCCAAGCGGTAGAATCGCAGGGCAGACAGAATGATGATGTCTTTCCCGCGCCCTTCACAGCTCAATCGACAGAAGCGTGTGAAAGACAGGATGAATCAGCTTCGACTTCGGCTTCGGTTTCGACTCCGACTTCGGTTTTGATTTCAGATCAATCCTCGGTAAAACGGGGAGAGATCATATATCAGCGCGCTGGAAAGCGTTACCAGCCCTATTAAATTTGCTTTTATAAACAACGTTTTTAATAACAAAGCATTAGGACATTATGTATTATAATCATGTTTAAAGTAGAATCGAAATAATTCAGAACAGATTGAAACAGAAATGAAGAGTGATAACCTAAATTTAAGTTTAAAAGGTGTTAACCAATACGAATATTTGAGACGTTCACCTGGAGGAGGAGCTACATGCCATCATTTACGTTTCTTTACAATTATATATGTTGTTAGTATATAACAGACTTATACATCTCTAGTGTTATTTTAGTCTATGAAGTGGGATTACATTTTAACGATGGTGAAAATAAAAAAGAATAATATAAAAAATATTTACTGCTCCACATGTGAGAAATGGATGACGGAATTTTATGTTTATAGACACTTACAAAGTAAATTTCATTTTACGAAGAAACATTTCTCGAAAAGACGTTTGAAGACTAGAGCTGGCAGGCAAACATGCGCTACTCCTGTTTCAAATGAAAACCAAAAACTGTTTGAAAAAGAACAAGAGCTTGCGAATAATAAAGATCAAACAATTCCGAAAAACAATCTTGAGGATTTTAAACTGGATGATAACTGGAATTTTCAAAACGCGCTACTTAATGTTGAAAACCATCTAAATACTTCTATTCAAAGCGGAGGGCAGTTACAACCTTTAATCGCAAATCTGATGCAAAATACTGGGATAAAAGAACTAGAATCAACAGCAGATTTTCCTCTTGACTTACTTAGCGGCACGTTTGTGAATCAAGAACCTATATGTTCTGATCCTCATTGCAATCAAATTTCGTTTTATAAATGCAATGTGTGTAATCCGTCAACATATAGAGATTATCAGAGTTGGTAAGCGTTGAGTTTAGCGGATGTTTATACCTCTGCGAACTTACACTTGTGAGGAGTATTTCCGTCGATGGATTTTGTATATTTAAAATCATAGTGAATCGAAAAATGGAAATTACAAAAACGTCTTTACTGCAATCATATTTTGATTTTTTCTATGCCGAAGAAATAATTTTGAAAATGCGCTCTGTTTTCAAAAAGAAGTGTTTTGGATGTGAACAGTCTCGTTTATCACAATTAGATCATACGTGTATAACATTGACAAATAAACAACAGTTAGAGCTATATTTTGAAGATATTCTCCTCGAGGTGGATGAATCAAACATTTTAATGAAATGGCGCGAAGCAGCGACAGCAGTCCTTGGCATATCTGAAGAGCTACTAGAAATATCAAAACAGAAGATTTACAGCAAAGAATGGCACGAAACCGTCATGAAAACTTTACATTGGAAAACTAAAATGATACAAATGACTGTTCATGTGTTGCTGTTAGAAGACAGATTAAACGGACATTAACAACCACATTTTAAATATCGCAATAAGTTCTTATTTGAAACTCTTTGATAAATTTAACGTTGTTTTATTACGATGTATTAAAATAAATATATGTATTCGCTATTGTGTATGTATATGAATTGGTGTTGGTATATCATATTAAACTACATAAACTAACTCGTATTTTCGGTCTTGTTTCTCTCTTTCCAAATGCGATTTCCTTACTCCCTCCCTCCAACTCTATAAAACGGGTTTACAGCTTTTTTTAAATTTCATTTCGATACATATCTTGAAATGGAGAGTGCGGTTAAGCTCGAAATAGACTCAACTGCTCAAGTAGTAGGTTAGTTAACATTGTAACTATTTTTCTTTTTAAAAATAAAAAAAATATCTCTTTTCAAGATATGTATGAAAAAGATATCAAAACATTATGTTTATCAATCCTCTACTTATTTGCAGGTCCCAGCAATGTTGGAAAGAGTAGTTTCGTGTTTCAACTGTTAAAGCACGCTGATGAAGCTTTTACAAAACCGATGAAAGCCATTTATTATTGCTATAGCGTTGACCAACCACTTTACGCAGAAATGAAAAAGGCTATACCTAACATTACATTTTATGAGGGTCTTCCATCAAAGACTGAACTTGAAACGTGGTATATGAATGAACCACGAGAAAAAATCTTAGTGATCGATGATATGATGACGGAAAGTGCTAAAAGCAAAGATGTGGTTGACATTTATTGTAAATATGCTCACCACTACAAATTCTTTTGCTTTCTAATTTGTCAAAATGCGTTTTGTTCAGGACGGGAATTCCGCACGATTAGTCTTAACACGCATTATTTCTTTTTATTTAAAAACAGCCGAGACGAGTTGCAAATTCAGACGTTAGGTCGTCAAATGTTTCCCGGTAAAGTCAAATATTTCATGGATGCGTACAGGAAGGCTACTACAGAAAAATATAAATATCTAGTAGTCGATCTTTCTCCGCATTCTGATTCTCAATATAAACTTCGAACAAACATTTTACCGGGTCAGTTAATGACTGTGTATCTACCCGAAAAGACAGGATGAATCAATTAATTAAAAAAGAGAGAGACTTTTTACGTTTGCTCCTTAATACTTCCAACAAGCAGAAATATATGTTGTTAGAAACGATAGAAAAGTCACAGTTACGCGCTATTGTGCAAATTGTTTACAATGTGATGTTAGGTTATCAACCGCTATCAGAGAAAGACAAAAGAATGTTGTTCAAACGAAAAGTTATTATTCGGCAATTCGTTGGCAAAGGAGTTTCACTTAAAAAGAGAAAACATTTGCTGTTAACATATTTCAAATATATTTTACCTTTCATTAACGCTATCAGAAGCGAACTTTCTTAAAATGGCTCAAGAATTAGTGCTCATACCTAAAACTAAATATGAACGTTTGCTTAAGCTCAGCGAAAAGACTGATCATAACGAGCAAAATGGCGGACAACTGGAAAATAAAAACGAGGTATCAAGTATTCTCGATGATAAATCGAAAGAAAATATTTTGAAAGAAAATAAAATTATAAAAGATAGTAAACACGAAAATGAAATTAAGAAAAACATGGAAGAAGAAAAATCGAGACTGTATGTGGATAAACCACTTTCTCAAATGAAGTTCGGTATAAGAAAGTTGTCTCGAGGAAAGATAAAAGACAGAACAATAAATGGAAGGAAACTAGCACGATCACATGGAAAGACGAAAAACATAAAATCAACAAGATGGATTAATTATACTATATAGTCAGGTCAGTTGTTTTATGTTACATGGTCTTTCAATGGCGCCTAAAAATACAACATGCTGACTCATTTATGAACATCCCGCTCTTTTTTCGTTGCGCATGCGTAATAAATTAATTTAAAGGATTGCGCATGCGCAAACAGTTGATTTAAAGGGGCATTTATATAACACTACTACATTATTTAAAGAGAGTTAGCTTGTGAACACTGCGATAGTTTATATGACATAGTCGAGTCGTTTTTTAATTTCTTTAAAGTGAACATAAGGAATTTATCAGTTTAATGTGCTCTACAACATGATGAAAAGGAAACGATCGAATGATCAAAGTGATGATAATCAAAGTGATGTTGATAAAAGTCAGAATAAAGAAAGATTATTAGAGTGTGAGATATGTTTTAAACAATACAAGAACAAGCAAACATTGAAACAGCACATACAGAGTCACATACGAGAGCATAAATGTTACTTATGCAAAAAATCATTTAAAAGATTGCAATGTTTGCGTATTCATCAGAAGAATGTACATGGAATACACATCGAAAGGAAACAAAAACAAACAATGTTTACTTGCGAATTGTGTCGTAAATCATTTGCAAGTAAATCAAACTTAGTTCGACATAATTCCAAGATACATCAACGGAGTACTCCCACGCAGCATAAAACACTGTTTTCATGTAGACATTGCGATTGTGAATTTCAACATTATGTTGACTTATTCAATCATGTTAATGAAAATCATCCCTTAAATCAACATGGAGGAAGACGGGCTGTTACAGCTCCAACTTTAAGCGAATCTTTTAATAATGAAGATGAAAAGATGTTTGATAATGATTATGAGCAGCATGATGAAAACGTTGAGGCGTTACACTTAGCCTCGGACGTCTCAGCATTAAGAAATGCTGTGCGAAATAAATTTATATATCCTAAAAAGAATGATCAATACGATGTTCTTACATTCTTCGCAAATACTAGAGATCAAGTTAGAACATTTTTACAGTCTCGCTTGCGTAAAATGGGAGGTATAAAGTGGAACTTATGCGTGCAAGTAGAGATGCAACGTGATGATGGACATGATGCTGCGATAACCGCTCCCTATTTCAGGAGTCGGACTTATCGCGTGTTATCAATTGATGATATACATGAACACGATTTGAATGAGGCCATGCAGAAAATGTATGCAAGTCTAGAGAAATTCATGCGTGAAGGTTCAGGATGGTATGTAAGAAAAGCCTTGAAACTGGAAATCCACACGATTGTTTACAAACCAGTATCCGGTTCTGCATATATACCTTTACCAAAGTCGCTTTTACGAACTCACAGTCTATTAAATATTCAGAATCAGGATGATAAATGTTTTCTCTATTGCGTGTTAGCATCATTGCATCCAGCAGAGACAGATCCGCAATGTGTAGAACAATACCGGCAGCATGAAAACGAAATCAACATGTCTGGTATTACATATCCCGTCACAATACCGCAGATTCGCAAAGTGGAAAATCAAAATCAAAATATTTCAATCAATGTCTTTACATATGAGGATAAATCGATAATACCACTGCGAATTACGGAGCACTGTCATCGTCTTCATCACATAAACTTACTGTGGTTGACCTCTGAGGAAAAGTCGCACTACTATTTAATTACGAAATTAAATCGGTTTCTGTCACGCACAAAATCGCATAGATCGCAATTATATTTCTGTTCTTACTGTCTACATGGATTTTCTAAAGAAACGTCACTATTAGAACATCGACAGTACTGCTCGAGGCATGAAGCACAAAGAGTAGAACTTCCCATCTCTGGTCAAAATGACATTTTAGCATTTAAAGATTATGAAAAAATCCTGAAAGTACCTTTTGCCATATACGCTGATTTTGAAACTATCAACAGAAAACTGCATACTTGCGCGTCAAATCCTGAGCATTCTGCTACTACACCGATAAGCAAACTCGAAGTTTGCGGATTCGGCTACAAAGTAGTGAGTGAAGATGATTTATACACAAAACCCGCTGTTATATATAGAGGGCCGGACGCCGGTAAAAGAATGATTGAATGTTTGTTACGAGAACAGAAAGAAATAGAAGAGATCCTCTCGGCAATAGAACCGATGCATATGACTGAGGAGGAACACGATATGCTCATTGAAAATGCTTCTCATTGCTCTATCTGTAAGAAGCAATACTCTGCCTATGACAAGACGTATAACAGGATAGTTATACACCATAATCATCTCACAGGAAAGATAATCGGCCCTGCGTGTAATAGTTGCAACCTCAGTTGTCGTCAAGCAAAGTTCACTCCTGTACTATTTCATAATCTAAAGAATTTTGATGCTCACATTCTTTGTGAAAACCTCGGACAATTCAAAAGCTGTAGACTGAAATGTATTGCGCAAAATTCTGAGAGATACGTTAGTTTTTCTTTGGGTAGTCTTCGTTTCATTGATAGTTTCCAATTTCTGCCTGCCTCATTAGAAAGCCTAGTGGAAAATTTGGCACAAGACGGATTACAAGCGTTCCCCTATTTACTGTCAGAATGTAAATCGGAAGAGGACGCTACACTTTTGCTTCGTAAAGGCGTATATCCATATGATTATATGGATTCCTTTGATAGATTCGACGAGCAAGAGTTACCTCAAAAGGAATTGTTTTATTCTACTATCAAAAAGCAGCATATTTCGGATGAAGATTTTAAACACGCAAAAACAGTGTTTCGAAAGTTCAACATGAAATCATTAGGTCAATACCATGACTTGTATTTGAAAATGGATACGGTGTTACTAAGCCAAGTGTTTGAATCATTCCGAATGTTATGTTTGAAGCAATATGACTTAGATCCGTGCCATTTCTATACATCTCCAGGCCTCTCTTGGTCCGCCTGTCTGAAAATGACGGGTGTTCATCTTGAGTTACTCACTGACATTGACAAAGTATTAATGGTGGAGGCTGGCATCAGGGGAGGCGTTTCACAGATTTCAAATCGTTACCAGAAGGCAAACAATTCTTATTTACCCGATTATGATCGCAATAAACGGACAACATTTATACAGTACCTCGATGCAAATAATCTTTATGGATGGGCTATGATACAACCGCTCCCGATCAGCGATTTTGTTTTCATGGGGGAAAGAGAAATTCAGACATTTGATGTCATGTCTGTTCTAGAAAAGGGAGATACGGGCTATATTATGGAGGTTTCGTTAGAGTATCCTGAAAGTCTTCACGATAATCATAATTGCCTACCCTTAGCGCCTGAGAAAAGAGCTATTTCGAATGAAGAACTTTCTCCATACGCACAGTATCTGCTAAGAAAACTATATGGAATATCTGATGATGAATCGCTTCCTAATCGTGGGAAAGTGGAGAAACTATTGACTACATTAGAAAATAAAGATCATTATGTAGTGCATTACAGAAATTTACAGTTATATCTCCAGTTGGGTATGAAACTCAAAACCATTCATAGAATTCTCAAATTCAAACAGGAAGCGTGGATGAAAACATACATTGATCAAAACACGAATATGCGAAAGAGTGCTACGTCTACCTTTCAGAAAAACTTCTACAAACTGATGAATGTGTCTGTATTCGGAAAGGTAAGTTGCGTCTTATCAAATTATTAACAGTTATTGTTCTCATTTTATTACAATATTGTCATATTACAACTATGTGTTCCGTTGCTTATGGATTGTTTTCATATATTCTCAGACCATGGAAAACGTAAGACTTCACAAGGATATAGAACTGGTACACACAGAAAGTAGGCTTCAAAAGGTCGCTGCTAAGCACACCTATAAAAACACCACCATCTTTAATGAAGACCTCGTCGCGATGGAACTGCACAAAGCTAAAGTCAACTTGTTTAAACCCATTTACTGTGGAATGGCTATATTAGGTAAACCTTTTCTTACACTTTTCATTTATTTATTTATTTATTTATTTATTTAACAAAAAAAAATATTTATTTATTTATTTATTTATTTATTTATTTATTTATTTTTTTATTTATTATTTATTTATGTATTTATTTATTTATTTAAAAAAAAAAAAAAAAAAAAAAAAAAAAAAATTATATTTAATTAATTAAAATATATCTCTATTTCAGACATGAGTAAATACCTGATGTATGACTTTTGGTATAACTATGTAAAGAAGAAATACAAAACAACCGCGCAACTGCAGATGACTGACACAGATAGCGTTCTGTTTTCCTGTGATACGGAAGACATATACGAAGATATGAAATCCGCGATAGAGCACTTCGATACGTCTGACTATCCGAATGAACACGACCTTCAGAGCGATCGAAATAAAAAAGTATTAGGTAAAATGAAGGATGAAACAAATGGAAAACCTATTTCGGAATTCGTAGGGCTTCGTTCAAAATTATACAGCTTTGTGTGTAATAACGAAGAACATAAACGTGCAAAGGGCATTTCCAAAGTTACAGTAAAACACGATCTGAAACACGAACATTACAAAAAAGCCCTTTTTGATGAAACTAAGGTACTGTCTTCCATGTCTTCTCTTAGAAGTCATAAACATGAATTGTTCTGTGAGCAGATTCAAAAAACGGGGCTGTCAGCGTTTGATGATAAAAGATATCTCATTAATGCGGTGGAAAGTTATGCTTATGGGCATTATAAAATTGTTAAAAATGAAAACAACAACTGTGATAGCGCTAATATATTGAAAGAAATCGATCAATGTGATGATCGTAGTATACAAGAAGCAGTTGATCAAATAACTTATCCAATTATTACTGTAGAAAACGTTTCAAATAAAAGCAACGTAGAATGGAAGACTCTAGATGAACAAGCGTTCACACTTGATGACGTAAATATCATTCCGTGTGTTGAAATGTAACAAAAAAAAAATCTCATTCTTTGTGTTGTATATATGTTTATTAATGGATAATAAAATAGATAAATATATAGTTGTTGTTGTTGTTTGTTAATAAAATATAAACATCTTGTTATTTTTTACACGCTTTATTGATATACAAGAATATACAGAACATAGTTAAACACATTTAGTTAAAGAAGTACACATCTGATTAGAATCGTATGCATAACTAAAGCATTGTGTGTAAGCACTGAGCGCCGTGTCAGCTACGTAATTATCATTCGCATCTAAAGCTGAATCATTAAATACATTCAGGAACTGTTGATACGTATATCCAGAAAATCGTACACGAAGAAATAAAATACAATATAAGCCACACAATGTTGAGTTATCACTCTGAATCTGAATGCGATTTGTTTGTATTGAGCTCGCATTGGTTATTAACCACCGCTGAAAATAGTGGCTGTTTTGAATCGGTGTTCTCCCGTAAGTGTCAAAGAAATCTACACGACCTCGAACATCGCTAAAAAAGGCACACCAGTGCTGTCCTCGTTTAGTATGAATATCTGTGTTGACGATAAATCCAAAAGGCGTCCGCGGAAGTTCACTCGGTAGTTTATCTGCAGCGAAAACTCCAATAACCCGCTGATCTAAAACGGAGTCACACTTTATCATGCACTGTAACTGTGACGTATCCATTATGAAATAATAATATCTCTTTCCTTGTTTATTTCGAAATAACCTGATCCTTCACTGTACACGATGCAACTCATGGGTTCTGAAAAATACAAAAACATACATAATAAGTTCTCAAAGTATTGTTGATTCATAAAACAAAAACGTTATTAAAAAAGAAAAATGTGTTAGTATTTTATTCAAAAACATTTAGATTCATATATATTGAGAATAAATATTCACCTGTTAAAGCCGTCTTGAATTGCACATCTAAGCGAACATTTCCTGTTTTTACTAAGGAAAGATACTCTCCATGCTGCGAAAAGTTAGGTTCCAACTGAAAAACGAATAACGAAGAGCCACTTATAAAGTGTTCCTTGTCAAGCGGAATGCCTTCATCTGTTCTCCATTTTCCGCTCGAAAGAAACAGGTTGGTGTAGGCACGCATCATTGTCGTTCCTCCGGCAATATCGAAATCTAGTTTCATTGGGTTTCCTCCTACTGGAAGACCGTCGCAATACACAGCGATTTGTTGAATCGTGCAATTCTCGAAATTGAATGGGTTAGTCTTGTAATCGCCATTGAGTGCTTTACTTTTCACGAATCCTACAACGATTCTATCCGGTCGTCTTCCTTGAAACATGTTTTCCCAGTTGTAATTTGTCGAACCAGTTGAAATACTCACAGATCTCACCTCAACCTTATTGAAGGGGTATAACGCATTTTGTTTCTCCAGAATTGTCGAATGCCCGTAGATGACAGCAGGATTCACTCTGATCTTTTTAGCAAGAATATAAATGTCTTCGACAATCACACGATAGTCATTGTCATCTCCCGCTAACAGGCAGAATTCGCTAGAACTTCTATAGAGCTTTATTTTAACATCGACCTGATTCAACAAATATCTAGACATGGAAAACAGATCATGAAAGATGGGTCCTTGCAAATCAAAGTGTTTGGATGTCTTGATCGTTTGAGCTCTTTCATAAAGTCCGTTGTTTGTCTTTGATGGATCTGTTTCTCCTGCAATGATAGAAACAGTTATTTAGATATATGTCCTCATGCAATTGGAAATGTACACATATCATGAGAAAATCTTATAGACGTATATCTCATTAAACTATTTAAAACGTCTTACCTGGACTATCAGCATCATCCATGCGAAAAAGTTGCGTTATAAGCTGACTGGACGCTGCATCTCCTCCATAGTTCAATAGCGTATGTATGTATGCCCTATATGGATTGTAATTACAAGTAATCGTGGCCTTGTTTTGTAAAGTGACTTCCGTTGTTGAAAACAAGGTCTGTAGAAACAAGTTTGCAGGACCGACTTTCTCTGCAGTGAGAGCTGCTCCATCCGCTTTTTGTACTTTCACTCTGACATAAATCTGCGAATGTTGTAAGTCGAGATAATCCATCGAATTTTGCCCGCTTATTTTGAATTCAAATGGACTATCTCCTGACACTTGCGATAAAGGTCGGATTTCATCATAATAGACATCCGTCACGCTGGTTTGCGTGCTTGGAAGATCAAACAATGCCAACTCCGAAACCAGACCTTCTTTAAATTTCTCTTCATTAAACACAGACATTGTTAGTTTATTTCAAAAATATCCTTTTTACTGCTAACTCGAGATTTCTTATATCCTTTTCTTGAAGTTTTCTTCCTTGAATGAACAGTTTTTTTACCGCTTCCACGTTGACGCTTAGCCTTTTTGTTAGACTTTTTGTTAGATCTCCTACGCTTAATCCCTCTACGACGCTGTTGATTTGACGACTGAGACATGTTTAGGATACTCGCTGGATTTATATCCGCTCTCTGTAGTTCCGATTTAGCTTGAGCCGTTGTCTGTTCTGCCGGTAAAACCGCTTTTATGCTGTACGGTTTTTCGTCTGCAGCTTTTGATTCGTCGACGGGAATGACAGATAAACGTCTTCCAGCTCCCAATTGGTTTAATGTTGCTCTTCCACTACTTACTTTACTAAAAAAATTAACCCACTTCTGCGGATTTGGAACATATAGTTTCATTATTAAATACTTAAAGAAACGGGTATTGCTTTAGATGTAGTGTAACGTACAGCGGTGATTTCAAATCTGACGGGTAAGAACCGTCTGCCTGCTTTATATAGATCTGAAATTCTCTCAACTCTTTACTTTTCACGGGTAGATAGTAAGGTACATCAAACATGTAATCATAACTGTTCTTTTTGTTTTTATCTAGACGTCTTAACAGCGGTTGTTCTACACCGTGCACAATACTTTCTTTACAAAGATCAGTGTAAATATAAAGAGCATCCGTGGTTTTAGTTTTTGACTTTGATATATCCATAGCGTAGAACTCCGTTAGCGCGACTTTCCAGATCCCATGCAACGATAGTGGTAAATTTAAATGAACCTTAAATCGATAAACTTGATTATCTGAAAAGTACACATCGCTTTCATCACTTCTGATGTATATATATCTATCCATGATGTTTATGATGCGCTTTCCGACAGATCTTTGACTTCATTCGCATTTACCCAACTATTAAATGATTCAGGGAATCCTTGCCATTCCACAAAATATTGAAGTTTCTTGTTCCTCTTTCTTTCCTTCAGTATACGTTCAATGAACCATAAACTGTTTTCAGTCTTGTTCACCTTTTGAAGTTCCACAGTATAAAACAAACCTTTAATACTATCATCTTTTAAATCTTTTAATTTGTACATAGGAATGCCTTGTTTTAAAATGGTACTTGATACTTTAAACACCTCCGCGGTGTACTGCTCTTGATACGCACGTTGAAATGGTTGTTTTGTAAAACTGATACGTACGAGATCCCCCATTTTAAATTGAAAAACAGGTTTGGTTATTCTTTTATTAGACTTTTTTAAGTACATTTTCGCCCACACATCGGCTTCATTGTCCTTGTTAACGTCGTTAGGTGTCAAACCATTTAAACCACGATGTGGAGTTGCGTTGTAACTTGCGACGATGTTTTGTAGAGCATCGATGTATCGATAGGTTCTGTTATGTCTCATCATTCTATATAATTTCTCTTTTAAAGTTCTCTGAACTCTCTCAACGAAATTACTTTTAGGAACGTTATTTGTTGTAAAAAAGTAGATGTTAATGTCTTTCATGTATTTTTTAAACCATTGATTAGAGAATTCGCTTCCTTTATCTGCCCGGATTTTGCTAATCTTTGTCGGTGAAATGTCATTTACAATATCTTTCATAGCGACTAAAACAACCTTTGCCGTCTTGTTTTTCAACGGTCTTACCCACAGTTTTCTCGATAGAATATCAATAGCACACAAGAGAAATCTTACACCATCATTCTCATTAGCCAGGTTCGATGTTGACAAAAGATCTATATCTAGCTGTTCACCGATTGCTGTAACTCGTACGTTGGCCGTCTTAAATCGATGTCGTCTTGGTTTCTGAAGAGAATACGCGTCTTGATCGTTCAACCATTGTTTGATGTAAGTGCTTGTAAATATTCCCGGATGCGTTTTATTCAGAACACTAAACAGTTTGCGAGGTCCCGCATAAG
>JAUELF010063291.1:0-16540 GCA_031471495.1 Clinocardium nuttallii
TCACTAGGTCAAATTTAAGGAAAATCTTGTTAACACTCTGGAAGCCACATTTTTAGCTTGAGCATGTTGAAACTTTGACAGAATGTTTGTCTTAGTGATATCAAGACCAAGTTCAAAACTGGGTCACTAGGTCAAATTTAAGGAAAATCTTGTTAACTTTTGTCAGAACGTTTGTCTTAGTGATATATAGGCCAAGTTCGAAACTGGATCATGTCCGGTCAAACACACTAGGTCAAATTTAAGGTTAATCATGTTAACACTCTGGAAGCCACATGTTTGTCTGAGCATGTTGAAACTTTGATAGAATGTTCGTCTTAGTGATATCTAGGCCGTGTTCAAAACTGGGTCATGTCCGGTCAAAAACAAGGTCACTAGGTCAAATTTAAGAGAAATCCTGTTAAATATCTGGAAGCCATATTTTTGACCTGAGTATGTTGAAACTTTGTCAGAACGTTTGTCTATGTGATATCTTTGCCATGTTTGAAACTGGGTCATGTTTTGGTCTTTTCGTGAGAAAGGTGTCTGTTGTGTGTCTTCAACAATTGCCTTGTTAACACTTAACAGGCGACATGTTAAAACCAATCTGCAAGAGAGTTTACCAGAATATAACTCTCCATCAAATCATGGCGAAATTCGAAACTGGGTCATGCCAGGTCAAACATGAGGTCACAAGGTAGAATTGAAGGAAAATCTTTGTTGTCACTTTAGAGACCGCATGTGTTACTCTATCTCGACTTTGAACTTTGTCAGAATAATTGTCTCAAGATATTATCTAGGCCAAGTTCGAAACTGGGTCGTTTGAGGTCACAAGGTCAAAGTGGATGAAATCTTATTAACTCTCCGGAGGCCGCATCTTTATCTTTAGCATGTTAAATTTTGTCATAATGGTTGTTTTGATAATATATAGGCTTAGTTTAAATATAGGTAATGTCTATAATGTCTGGTTATATCCTATATCATTAGGCCAAATTGAAGGATACTCTTGTCTACACTCTAAATACCGCATTTTCTTTATTCAGCAGCTTGAAACCTTGTCAGAATGTTTGTTTGACTATATATAAGCCAAGTTTGAATACTGGTTATGTCTAGTCAAAAACTAGGTCACTAGACCAAATTGAAGTAAAATCTTGTTAACACGCTGAAAACCACAACTTTATTTAAGCATGTTAAAACTTTGTCAGCTTAGGTGTTTTTATGATTCATAGGATAGGTTTAGATATAGGCAATGGGCCCTCAGATTGATTGTCTTGATGATGCATAGGCCAAGTTCGAAACTAGGTAAAATGAGGTTAAAAACTAGGCCACAAAGTCAAATTGAAGGAAAATAGTGTTAACACTCTGGAGGCGGCATGTCGAAACATTGCCAGAATAGTTGTCTTGGTGATATATATATGCCAAGTTCAAAATAGGTCACAAGGCCAAATTGAAGGGAATTCTTGTTAACACTTTAGAGGCCGCATTTTTATCTGAAGCATGTTGAAACCTTTGCAGATAAGTTGTCTTAGTGATATCTAGGCAAACAAAATAAAGGCTGAAAAAAGTTCATGTCCATTTCAAAACTAGGTCACACGGAAAAATGAAGGAAATTCTTGTGTACACACAAGAAACCGCCTTTTTGTCCTCAGCAGCATGAAACTTTGTCAGAATGTTTGTCTCGACTATATCTAAGCCGATTTCAAGCTAACCCTACATATAAATAGTACATGACGTAACTAACGTGTGCTCTGGATCAATCCGATTTGATAATACATTTGGTATATATGACGTGAAATCATGTGATGTTCGTTTAAGTATATTCATATATTCATGAATTGTTTTCTGATAGTAAACGAGTCACATAGGTGTAGTATCTTCTCTAGGAAAGAGAAGAAAAGGCGCTTTAAAATATATTTAAACAGAAAGTTTTTAAAAGTAGCATGTATGCGAATGGAAAGTCAGATCGTACGAAAAACTCAAGTCAATGCAAAGCTGACATTTTATCTTGTCACTTTGAAATTGTACATGCTATTAAATTGTCTCCGTTAACTGGAGCACTTCAAACGAAAACTGCTCTCAGATTGATCTTGAATCCGATTTTTTTTTTGGGAATTAAATTCTAGCCATAAATAATTTCCAATGAGTTTTCAAAAGTTTGACTTAACCATGAGTTACACCGGGCTATGACCGGATTAACATTGAAGTCACGTTACATAAAACACCTCGAATATTTTGCTTTTTAAAAAGAATTTCATGCCAACCCGGATATTCCAAATTGCAAGACGCAGTAAATATAATATACTGTTAAGAAACGGACATTTAACTGTAAGTAATCATGAGACATATGCGTAAAAGAATATATTGTTTAACATTCTTATATCGAGATTAAGAACAAAAAAACGAATTAGCAATGTCAAGAATCAATCTGAATGCTATAGTTTACGTTTTACTCTTGTACCCATTTATAAAATAATATAAGAATACTCATATTGTCCAGTCTGTCTATTTCATTTAACAAATTAGTTTTACAATTTTTTAACTGGCTGTTAACCAATAAACCATATTCTATTTGCGCGTATATATGCAGGATACCATTTGCATTACATTTGGATTGATTAAATGGGATTTAACGCCGTTTTCAACAATTTCTCATTCATATCACGGCGACCAGTTCACGTACTATTGCGTTTCCGTGTATTCACACACCAGTACACCACGCAACATACGTTCCAAGCAAATGGCTGCTTTTCCACATAGACTGCATAAACAGCCTGGTGAAAGACGAATAACACAGGTCACAACTTTTATCAAATGTCTGAAAGAATGTATGCCGATATGGGATTCGAACTCACAACCTCTGGATTGACAGCACGCGTCTCTACCGACTGAGCTACCGGGGTTTGGCTCATTAACATTTGGAAAAAGCATGTATCATCTTGCATTTTATTTGGAAAAAACATGTATCACTTTGTATATAGCATATTTCCGCATACATTATGAAGGCAATGAACAATGCGTAAGCGTGATAGATCGGTAACAACTCAAGATTATTTCATCAACCATTGCTATAAATGGCCCGACAATTAATAACCTCAAAGCGGAGACTTTGATGTGTCATTGTAAGTTGGAATATGTGCGATGTGTCACATATTAATAATAACGAAACATGCATGCATTTACTCTATTAAACAATGTATGATCATTCTAAAGATATCCTAAATTTAAGTATTATAATTAATAATGTTTTAACTTTCATAGGATAAAAAATTCACACTGAAATAAAATTAAAATATTGAAAACGTTAATTAGCCATTTACGGATTCTTATACGAACGTTTTTGCTTTTAAAACACGTAATCTGAGTTCATAAGATTATTTGGTTGCACAAATCTGTGTTAAATAAATCGTAGAATTAATACCATTTCATTCAACAATCATACAACGTTAATGACCAAATAAACATTTAACATAAAATGTTAACAGTCTTTACTGTTCTACAGGCATGCCTTTTCAAATAAATGTCTAAAATCTTTCTATATGTATTAAGACCATCGGCATCCCCATCTTACTTTGAGTCGAAGCAGAGTGCTCAATGTTTCATTTAACACTGCAAGGTGGTTCCCCTCTCCCCCATTGCATTAAGGTGACAAATGAGTATTAAAAGTAACAACTTATATACCCAAAACAGGTAATAATTTCATGCTAAATATATGGTCCTTTCCTTTGAAAGACTTCTTTATATTAGTATAAACGTGTTTCAAGGCCCTACTTACCACAATGCCTAATATAGATATGACCGTTATGCTTTCATGTGAATGACATTGTGATAATACTTATGATTAAGTCAAATAGAACACATACCTAGTGAAAGAGAACAAACTTAAACACCGACGACACCCAGTTTATTTATTTATTATTATTATTATTATTATTATCATAATTATCATTATAATTATTAATATTTTATCGTTATTATTATGCACCCCCTTTCTGAAGAAGATAAGTATACCGCTTTGCATATTTCGGTCGGTCTGTCTGTCTGTCTATAGATCAAATCTTGTTCGATTGAAAATTGGTTAACGCTTGACTTGTTGATTTCAGAAGTATTTCAAGAATGGCTAGCGGAACTTCATCTTTATACACAGGTTCAGACGAGCTGGTACTCGAATGTGACGTTTGTAAGTACCAGGGATTAACATCACAAGCTGTATCCTACTGTCTAGTATGTACAGAAGCTCTCTGTCAAGTATGTGATAAAGTACACCGAGCTTCCAAGCAGACACGGGACCACAAGTTATTAACAGGGGACCAACTTTTGAATGTACCGTCAGATTTCCAGCCGATACCATCTGTAATGATGTGTGACAAACATCAACTGCCGATTAAATACTTCTGTAAAAATGACAATGGAGTGTTTTGCAACACATGTAAGATCACTTATCACAGGCAATGTGATACAACTAAAATAGGAACACATGTTGTCAAGAACAAATTCAGTCAGGAATTCGACAGGGTTCACGATCAATTAACGAAATTAGAACAAAATCATAAAACGTTAAAGCAGGAAAGAACAAGCGCTAAAGGTATACTTAAAACTAAAATCCAGAGTTGTTTTGAAGACCTTGCAAGAGTTCGAAAATAACTTAATGACGTCTTAGATGACATTGAGACTAAAATGAAAGCCGAAATCGAGGCCGTTGAAGAACAAATGACCAAAGAGCTTGATGATCATCAAGTCATTGTTAATGAAAAAATGAGACAGATTCGGGAAAGTGTCAATCTTATGAAAGAATGCAAAAGTATCCGGCAAAAAGACAGTATGTTTGTGGTCATGAATAAAGCCGCGTGTCTTCTAAAAGAGTGTGAACATGTCACAGCGAACTTGAAGAGAGATATAGTAGACATTGACGTTCACTTGGAGATTAATGAACACGTGACAACACATCTGCAACAGCTGCGTCCATTTGGAAATCTTGTCCGCCTGACGTCATTTCTGGGACAACATATGAGAGATCGCAAGTTTTATAATGTGGATTGTAACAGCGTCCAAGATATCGTCTTTCTGCCGAATGGCTATGTTGTTTTAGCATGTCGTGAAGACGGGCTTAAATTGTTGGATGAGAACTTCCGATTAATATCTGAACTGTCAATGAGACCAATTAAGACCTGTAGGGTTTCTGATACAGAAGTTCTTGTTTCACTCGGAAATAAAGAAGCCAAAGTTCAGTTTGTTGAAATTTTACCAAGAATGATGGCAAAGAAAAAACTAAAACTAGGCAGGTGTTGTTCTGGAGTGGACTTCTACAACAACGATATATACGTCACGTGTCATGACCTACCTGGTAATGGTGAAGTAAGGGTTTTAGACAAGAATGGTCAGTTACAGAGAAGACTAGGGTTTGATGGAGAACAATACATGTTTACACGCCCTGTTGATGTAAAGGTTACTCAAAATGGAGCCAAAGTCATTGTTGCTGACATGGGCGAAGACTCTGTAATCTGTCTGGATCAACACGGCCATGTGATATACAGGTACACATATAGGGATCTACAGGAGCCATTCGGACTTTTTCTTGATGCCTTTGACAACCTATTGGTCTGTGGAAATACGTCTGACAATGTACACGCTGTCTCGAAAGATGGTAAAAAACAACAGATTATTTTGACCGAGAAAGATGGGATAACATCTCCACGATGTATATGTTACAGTGATGGCTGTTTAGTAGTTGGAATGTATAGCAAGGATAAAACCTCACTTTGTACATTTTCTACAAATGCATGAAAACATTGACAACGAATTAAATAAGAACACATACAAGTCATTATTATTTAAAGCTTTATAAGTTCTAACTTTTAGTTTTAATTATCAAACTGTGCCGTGGTGATTCAATTATTGAAGCCGAATAATAAACATCTGTCTTAAAGTATTGTTGTATAAAGTAATTATCGCCATGAAAGCTAAGAAAGACAGAGGCTCAATTGGAGGTGTACTGACTATCCTGATATGCAATATGTGACATTTTCACCAGGACTAGACTTTACCCCTAACTAAATATCAAAATAATAATATTGTCATATATCCATGTCTCATCGATGTATCGATGGTGTCAATCAAAAATGATAAATTAATTAAATAAACATAATTGTGTTGTTAAATCAACATAATTTAGTGTTTGGCTGACAGTATAATTTGACGTCAACGATATTTTTAATGATACTTCAGATACATGTACATCAATGCGGCTAGTTCAACTCCCCATGTAGCTTCTGCCGTTCTCTCAAGCATTTGTCAGTATAAACGTGGAACTTTGTAGAGCGGACTTCTTCCGTTTTTAATCGGAAGACGACGTAGACTAACATATGAAGCCTTTGCATATGGCGACTTTTGAAAACATTCTGACAAAAAGAGAAATTGCTTATTATAAGCAATTTCTCCTTTCGTCACAATGCTTTCAACGTTATCCATTACTTATACTTTCATCTATAAAGGTGTTCCATATTTTTGCCTAGATAATGTTTAAGTCGTCTGCAGCAGATTGGTTGTAACTGGGAAAGTACTAAGTAGTCTAGTAGACCCGATGCACCCCAAGGATATATTTATTTAACATACATTTTTGTTATCCTCAGGGTATCTTGAAAATGAAATGTTATGTTCCCAATGCGAAATATTGTCCCATGGGGTCCATTGGAAGCCATTTTGGCGGCCATCTTGAATTTCTTAGAAAATCAATAATTGGCATAACTTTTGAACCAGACATGCCACAGAGACAAGTTAAGCATGGCATACAGTGGTGCATTGGTAAAGCGTCGGCATCTCACACCAAAGGTCCCGAGACTGAATCGCGTGATGAGCGGGTTCTGCCTTTCGGATTTCCCCCAAACACGCCGCGAGAACTGGTTATGTCAGCGAGCGTTATAAATATAAGCGGAATGCTTATTACTCAATCGATTAAAAATAAATAATTTTACTCTAAACCGATTCAAACCCGGCTCCTACCTATTTCATAACAACGAGTTTCCCACAAAAACGAGGCATTTATATTATAATGTTTGTATTTGGTTTACTTTCTGAACACTCCAAAATAATATTGATCATTTAAAAATAAGCTTCAACCAGTAGACAAGAATTCCGACCTGACTTCCAGCCGAGACCCGGTAGCTCAGTTGGTAGCGACGCAGGCTGTTATTTCAGGGGCTGGGAGTTCGAACCCCAGCTCGGCTAACATTCTTTCCGACGTTTGACAACTAACAGTCTATGTGGAAAAGCAGCCAGTTGTTTGGAAAGTATGTTGTGTGCAGTACTGGTGTGAGAAAACCGGGAAACATATGAGAATGTGAACTGGCCGCCGAGATATGACTAACACAAATGTTGAAAGTGGCGTTAAGCCACAATCAATACACCAAATAAGGCAACAGATCAGTAGTAACATCCGCGTTTGGCCAGATCTAAACCGTGGTGTACCGCTGTAGCTTTAACCCTTTCCAACCTGTAGACCCTTTCTGACACCTCTGCAGCAGACGAAATTTGAAACAATTGTGGCAAATATGAAATTGTTCAAAACCAGCAATTTCCCCATTTGCCACAGTTTTCAGTTTATTCCAGTAATCATATCTTCATTTATAGAGATTTTCTGGTGTTTTGCCAACACGTTTTCAAAGTCGTCTGCTGCAGATTTGCTGTATGTTCGAAAGAGTTAACCCTTTCACTGCCATAGTTTTCAATGTGATATTTTCCGAGTTGAAACTGGTCCACTTTACTTTTCGTCCAACAAGAAATTTGAATAAATTGAATATCTAAGTGACAAACAATGCAGACTTAATTAAACTAAAGTTTCAGCCCTCTGATTGGACAACCTTCTGGCACCCAACGCTTATGGGCTTTTGTCAGTATCCGGTATCATATGCGTTAAAAGACCTCTGCATACGGTAACGTGTTAAGTGAATCGATGGTTACAAATGAAAATATAATTTTCTGTTAGGAGTAACCAATGTCGAAAATAAGGAATTCCTCCATACATTTTCTTATTTCATGAAGAACGTGTGGTGCAGAAACGTCAAATGTCTTAGTCGAGCCGCAATTGCTCAGTTGGGAACGACGAGGGCTATGAATTCAGGGGTCGTCGTCATTGCGTCTTCCACCAATGGGCTAAATGATGGAAGAATGTTTCGTTGAGTACAGGTGTGAGAAAACCAGGAAACACACGTTTAGTTAACATAGCGACAGTGACATAACTGAAATACCATTGTAAACGTTGTTTACTCCAACCAATCAATTGATTCAATGAGGTACATTCTTTTATCATTAACATATGAGCCATCCCGTGAAAAAACAACATTATGGCATCTGCGTAATGTATCGACTAGATCAGCTTGCGCTGTCCTTTAAGACTAATCACAGATGACACATTCCGTCTGCTAGGGATAGAGGTATAGATAAATGATTCATGAAACAGAAAAAAACACAAGAGGTGAAAAGTGTCTATCTGGGTAAGACTGCACCGTATGCTTAGGCTGATCAGGGTCGACACTTTCCGCAGAGTCCATAATGTTGGTTTTCTCGCGAGACGGCTCATATTCAGGTCTTCACCGCAAATTATATTGCGCATGCGCACAATTTCATCATTCGTGTGTATTCATTTGAACCAGTTGTTCTGATCATGTTCGACAATAGAACGATACCAAGACATTTCAAGCATCAGAATGTTGAGCAATACAGCGATTTCAATAGCTCTTTGACTATGTCTGACCATTAAACAGACATAGATAGTGTTGACTTACATAAGTAACTAGACAACTCATTAACGAAACTGTTCTAACCGTTATATAGCAAACTCATCTAGATAACACAACTCAAGATGCATTGTAGAATAAAGACACACTATCACTACACAATCAATATAAACATACTATTAATATTTAATATCTTAAACCAACTACCAATATCTTGAACATACTATCAATATATTTAACCCACTATCAATATCTTGAACTATTTACTAATGTCGATCTCTCTTTTCGTGTAATTTTCACTGATATAAGTTTGTGCGAATGTTCATAGAATATGTCAATCAAGGGTACACAAGTCCCCACTTTATAGCAGTATGTATACACGCCCTCATTGTCTGAAATGGAAATTGGCCAAGTGTAATATTAGAAGTTGCTTAGTACACTTGCTGTGACAAATACAACACCTTTCAAAAAAGTGAAAGTTATATATCACATTTGCTAGTTGAGACATATTTGCGCGTATTCTTTACACATGTGTGAGGAATTGACACGTACTACTCACATATGAGACGAATACGTTTGTGTGAAAAAAAGGCTCAACAGGCGTCTGTATGTTAAAAAAGGTTAAACAATGTCAACCCGGAGAGTCTATCACATCATCAACCACCAGCCGCCAATTTATACATTAAGATTTAGAAGGGGTTGTTATTTTTGTTAACAAAGTATATGGTCATCTATTCAGGTAAAATGATCAGATGCAAATAGCTCGTTTTTTAAAAAACACTTGGACATATAGACTATTTTGTTTTATTCTTCTAGAAGGGGGTATTGATTAAACAATCACAACCAATAAGTCTCTCTATAAGACGACTTAAGTTGTATTAGTTTTGTTTACACCATTTCAATCTCCTTACATATTAACAGCTAATAAACATTGTTTCCTTTTTGTTCTACTTTACACCAACGGTTTCATTGATAATTTTTGTAATATTATTTCAAATTCACCAAATATGTTCGCTGTGTAAAATAATTTAAGTGACAATCGGTTCCATATTAATAAGTCAAATCATTAAATGACTTACAAATATTAAGCTAATTTAAGGAAATAGATTAATAAATACATGTAGTTCGATACGTCGGAGCAACGTCTGATAATTAGAGATCTGATCCGGGTCGACACTATGAGCAGAGTCAACCATGTTGGTTTTCTCGCGAGACGGCTCAAATACACGTAGTTCGAATTGTATTTTCCAATTCTCATTAAAACCAGACCTCGGTGATGTAGTCGTAGAGCGTCCGTCTCGGTTCGGGCGGTCGTGAGTTCGATACACGTAGTTCGATACGTCTTCGCCGCGTCTGAGGATCAGAGGTCTTATTTTATTCCCAAATCTCATTAAAACCAGACTTTAACTTCACCTCGGTGGTGTAGTCGTAGAGCGTTCGACTCGGGTACCGGCCTGGTCATACGTAAGAACTTTACAAATTTCAGTAATGGCTGCCCTTCTTGACGCTCAGGGTTGCGGATTGACTTGCTGATGACAGTATATATGGACCAAAAGTACTGGTAAGACAGTGATATAACAGATATTATGTTAAAAGCGACGAAAAACACCATACAAACAAAGCAGTATAAAAGGTTGGTTTATAGATATGATGTATAGGTCGCCTCAAATTGACCTTTCAGTCAGCCAATCAAAGTGTTGCCTACATACTTGTTATTTATCAACAGAGGAGATAACTTATACGAGTATAAATAAACGAGATAGAGCGGCGGTGATGGCCGAATGTGATTGTATAGTAACCCTTTTGATAAAAGAACCGAGTCGCGATCTCATTGGACTCTAAACAAGCATTTTTACGTATTTAAATGATCAGGGTCAATTCGAACTGATCCAGTGGTGTCAGACAAACTAATATGAACACAGCGAAACTTTATGGTCGGATTTTAATAAGTTTGTCATAAGAAAAAGTGTTGCCGACAGAATTGTAAATAATCAACAGATGAGATAACCAATGTAAATAAACGAGATAGAGCAGTGGTGTTGTCGAATGCTCCAATTGTATAAAAAATAAAAAATAAATTGTTAGCAGAACCGAGTTTTGGATGTATCGTGCCTTCTCATTCAAGACGGTGCGATGTGGTCACATCATGTGAGCACGCAACGATACTTTTTGGTCTGATTTGAATATATTATTGGGTGTATCGTGCGATCTCATTGAACAGAAAACGGGCATTTGGACGTAAATATTGAAATGATCAGGGTCAATTCCAGATGTGAGGTTTTCAGATCCTATGTGCGCGCAGCGAAACCTTTCGGTCTGATCTGAATAAGAAGTTTTAGTAGCACCCTGGACGGGATAACAGTTCTAAAATATATGTCCTTATGTAACATTTAGGTACATACATCGGACAAACGGAAAGTGACGAACAAAATCGCTAGACACTTTCATCTGTTTTCTTCAAAATGGTCTTCAAAATGGTACATCGTTATAAACTTTGAAACTTTTTAATCTTTCGTTCGACAGATTGAAGGAACTCTCTTTTCATAATCGTTTGATTTTTAAAAGCCATGAATTGAAAAGAAGATAGAATCATTAAATACTCTATGCCAAAACCGCTTCTATCATAGAAGGGGTTTTACCAAAGACTTTAAAAATGTTAGTAATGACTGCCCTCCTTGGTCCTTAGAGTTGCGTGGTTACCATTATATCAATTATCATAAACTGTTGTCAGGATAAATTTATCAGAAATACCGGTTTACTTACCCATGAAACGCCATGATATAACTGAGCAATTATTGAAAGCGGTGTTCAACACCAAGCAATCAATCAATTAATCAATCGTTTAAGACAACACCACATGTGATCATCGATCAACAACTATAAACAGACAGTGAACAAACCACGAACACTTGTAAATTTCTGTGGTCGAAGTAAATGTCTGCATAATGTTTCTGTAAATAATGGTTTTAGTCCCACAAGAAATATGTTTTGTAAAAAGAGACGTTTACATAATAAACTAAATATCAGATTTCTCTCATCTCGCGCTTCAGTGGTTTAAGCCCTTAATTATTAATACAAATTGAATTTATTCATGTCATAGTCATGTAATACTCGTGAATTACCATGGAAATGCCGTTCGTAACCAAAATACTTCAGGAAACGTCGTAAAACACCATTCAAATAAACACACAAACAAAAACAAAAACTTGTTTTGCTTTCATTAAAGAATTATTTAATTAAATTCATTTGATTGAAGATAATGTTTACACAAAGATTCTGTCTTCATTGGTTTTAGTGTTGACCTTAACACAATGTACTAAACGTCGAATTTTCTCTAATTACGCGCTTTGTGATAAGCCCTATGTATTGATCAAGATTGATATCTACCTGTGACTACATAATTGCTTGAGTTAAATCACCGAAAACACCATTGCTTTATTTATGGGCGTCCCGCTATGGGTGTTGGAGGTCGCGGATTCGATCCCCGATGATCGGTTCATACATCAGTCTTAAAAAGTGGAATAACCTATATAGTGAAATTCATTCAAAGTACAAGTATAAGTTTATGTTAGGAATCAATACATAAATAATGAAGCAAACTACTTAGTGTTTACTACAACATGTCCAAAGGGCGCCGTCATTATTGGTGTATGCCTGACCTGGTAAAGTAATTGTAGGACTAGGTATCTCCTGACTATTTATTGGATAGGAAATGTGTCTTTCAAAGACGACATTCCAAGACGGTACCACACCAGGACGCTCGAAATAAAACATGCTCCATGTTACTTGTTTTAGACGGACACATTATTAGTGTATGCCTGACCTGGTAAAGTAACTGTTAGAACAGGTATCTCCTGACTTAGTTATTGGATAGAAAATGTGTCTATATACACCCCATGTTACTTGTTTTAGACGGACACATTATTAGTGTATGCCTGACCTGGTAAAGTAACTGTTAGAACAGATATCTTCTGACTAGTTATTGGATAGAAACAGTGTCTTTCAAAAATGACATTCTAAGAAAGTAGCACACCAGAACGCTCGGAATAACTCATACTCCATGTTTCTTGTTTTAGATGGACACACCAAAGTATGCAGGAAAACATTAACAACTCCTGAATATTGAACCAAAACATATTTAAATCGTTAAATTCTCATCATTATAAATGCTGGTCATCGACATTTTTATAATAAAGAAATATATCCTTTTCAAATGTTAATATCTCGCAATAACAATCTAGACCGGGCTCATTCCGATAAGTGGTAGACAACAGATACTCCCAATCGTAATCGATCTAATCACTCATTGTCGGCGACGTTACCTTTCGTAGATCCTATAAGTTTCTAACTCATCAGTAATAATTGAATCGCTGTTATTCTCTAGTCTGTCGTAAGTGAATAATTCCACGGCATCGTAGCCACGGAAACTGAAGAAACTAAGAATTAGTTAAAACAGTTACATTATAGTTTCAAGGGATTTTGTTGATGTTCAGGCATGTATAAGTTGGATAAATTGTAAGTCTGAACAATATACCACAGAAACCGATCTCTCCACAGCAAATTCCTGCCAAGTATGCACTGCTTGATACTATTTGAAAATGTCTTGCGATAGGAGTTCCATTGTATATAAGAACACATTCTCACCAGTGCCACCACAGTACTCACATGTATACCTTTTGAATCAAAGTCTGGAGTTACCTGCCCCTATCATTACATCGAACATATTCACCATAAACACCCGAGTAAACTTACCTGGGTAATCCTTCTTTACCCAGGTTGACTCCGGTATGTGTTAAACACCAATATGTATAGTGTGTACAACTTGATTAACCGGTTACAATATTCATCAACCAGGTCTTCGCCATATTGCCAGACTAAAGTGTTCTAATATTCGGATAGTTACCCGATATTACCTAACTGTTAAGGTAGGGTGACATCTTGTTATGTTAAAACGAACGCCACTCCGGTCAACTTGGATTAACAGACTCGGGGGCTAATGCCGAATTTGATAAATTCCGAGTCATTCAGAAATGGCGGTGTTGAAAGCAAAAACGCTCCAGAGACTGTGACAATATTTTGTGTGGGAAAAATCTTTCAAATTCCGAAAGTAGCTTGCTTAATTATTTATTATTTACTGATTCCATAAATCAAGATGTATTGGTATCGTTTTCGACAGTCAATTGTACATTTAAGATCTAACAATGGAACGTCGGATACCAGACTATTGCTGGTCGGACTTTTTTACATTTGTAAGCCGGAAGCCATACTAAACTGGCACTCATGGTTTCAGGGATAGCATTACGACTGATGTACGAGTATATGTATATACGCTAACATGTAATACTGATAGTTTACCCAGAAACGACGTTAAAGGATTGAAATACTTTTGAACGCAGCGTAAAACACCATTCAAACACATACAAAAAAACAAAAAAAAAACAAGTAAACCATACTGTTTGTATGTCATATTGACCTTACTCTCAGCTTGAATTATTATACTGTGAACATACACAATGATTGCGTGATGGATGACCAAGGCTGTTTGTTAAAAACCCGAACATCCCTTGAGTATTGTTAAGAACAAGAGGCTAAATCATAAGTTATGAATAATAAATCACAACGTGTTTTTGGTGTAATTTTCCTACTTTAATGAAACACTTCTAAATTTCTAAAATTTGTTATTTCTCGACAATATTGGCACTCATATTTAAAGTACATATATTCATGTCAAATTTATGATCTGAGTGATTTGTAGTACATGTATATGGTAATTTATTGATATAGAAAAGTAAAACTTTTTTTTGATTTCACGAATATACACGGACGTCGTAAAAGTTTTTAAAATATCTGTAAAAAAAGGAGCTTAAGATGGGATTTCTTAAAAGAGTTGAATCATAGCTTGATATCTGAAATGATTGTGTGACGGATGGCAAATGCTGCTTGTCGAAACCCGAACAGCCCGTGAGTATTGTTAAAGACAAGAGGCTAAATCATGAGTTATGTTTTCTATGTACTTTTCCTGCTTTAATGAAACACCATTCTTAAATTTACTATTTCTCGACAATATTGACCTTGGTACTAATACTTAAATTACATATGAACCGTTCCGCGAGAGACCAACATTGTGGACAAAGTATCGATCCTGATCAGCCTAAGCTTGCCGTGGAAGCGAATCCAGAAAGACACTTTTTGCCCCTATGGATTTTCTATTTGAGGAATCATTAAACTATACCGCTATCCCCTTGAGACGTGATGTGTCGGCCCGGATCAGTCTGTGTGGACTGCGCAGGCTAATCTGGGTCGATATATTACGCAGAGGCCATAATTTACGATTCCCGCGGGACGGCTCATATATTTTCGTCAAATGTGTGATCTGAGTGATTGGTAGTACATGTGTATGGTAATTTATTGATATAGAAAAGTAAAAATCGTTTTTAATTTTACGAACAAGCACGGACGTCGTAAAAGTTTTAAAATATCTGTAAAAAAAGAAGCGTTAGATGGGATTTCTTAAACAAATTGAATCATAGCTTAACTGTTCAAGAAAATTTCACTTATGATATCTGATAGAATAACATAAAACATCTATTTAGATATATGGTTCACTTAATTTCACTTTATATTGTTTCCATTTGTGAAAGTTAAAACATGTTTATTAACGGGAACTGGCTCTGCCTATTCAGTTCACACGTTCGACACAACAGTTGAGAAAGACTTAATGTGTCAGTGTCTCCAGACAGAAACATGAGGATTAAGTAGCACTTACCGGAAGTAGCAAAATACCAGATCACGTGACAGGGAAAATACTTCCGGTTAACTACTTAATTGACTTAACTGTCGTCTTGTGTGTCTTAAATCCTTTTTTGGACGTTTTGCCTTTTTATTCCAGCTTATAGTTTGCTGGTCATTACCATACTTGTATGGTTAACCGTGGCCATGTTCATTGTAGATAAAGTGGGGTTTGATAGCGGCCAGTACACCTATGACGTGTTTCCTGATATTCTTACTCCACACACCAGTCTTTCCAAGCAACTAGCTGATTTTGCACATATAATGTTACCACATTTATGGAAAACGAATGACATTTTACGCGTTAGAGCTTTTCAATCGTTGAAAAAAAAATTCTCACCTACCAGAATAGTAAATGACAACGATTCCAGATCTATTATATAGTTTACTAAAGCCACGGAGAAAATAATATTTGCAAAATGTTAAAAATGCAATTAAATGACTTTGTCTATCTAACTCCTTGCAATGGATACTAGCATCTCGCCATTGTTTAAATAAAAATTGAAGACGGCTAATTTGACCAATTGTTCCTTCTTTTATATATAAATGATAATGAGGTGGCACCTAAAGGAAGCAACACAATGATAATGTGTTAGGAAAGCAGAAGCCCGCGACTTATATTTTCAATAGCTTTTCAGAAATCACATGGGAGGATATTATTGGAAAGAAACAAATTTAAATGTTTTGAACATAATACAATTGTGGTTGTTTTAAAACACTAAGTTATGACATATCTAACATGAACTAAATAATCCGATATTTTAGGTAATGCAGTTTCTTTATTTTGACTCACATCTGACTTATTTACGAAGACAGAAAGAGTCCCTGTTAGTATTGCTGTATGTCACTGTTCATCTGTTAATATGAAGTTCAAAACCTCGTCGAAATTTTCCGTTGAATTGCAATTTTAACTTACTATTGAATGTTATATTTATGTTCAAAGATATGTCTTGCTTTGTGAAGAATTCTTTTAATGATTTTAAATAATCCATGTATATATAAAACAGGAACTGTTTCTATGCTAAATATAGATTTGATTGTGCTGT
>JAUELF010063400.1:0-16531 GCA_031471495.1 Clinocardium nuttallii
AGATCTATAACATTACCATAACTTGATTTCACACTGAACAATATTTGCCATTATTTTATCTTCTTTTCGTTACAAAACATGTATTGTGAATTGTTTGTCCTCAAAACTTTGTAGTAAACTAATTTTTTTTCTCCTTTCATTTTTCTTTCTTTTCTCTTTTCTTTCTTTTCTTTCTATTTTTTTTTTTCTCTTTTTGTATTTCTATTCCGTTCGTTATCATGTTTTCATGTGATGTAATGTATATTTTGTACTTTGAATGTGACGATGTACTACGTACAAGTCAAAAGAAATAAACACTGTTCTGTTCTGTTCTGTTCATAACGATTACGAATTTACTCGATCCGTTATATAGACTTATATTACTATACGATACAATCATTTTATAATCAGGCCTCCGGCCTATACACAAAATGTTACAAAGAAATATATACATTCAAGTATCTTGTTCGGTTATTTCCCATTACGTGTGAGTTTCTGCAGTTTAAGGTATTTTAACTATTTATTATAGTTAAACATTATTCAATCATACAGTTGCGTACCCAAACGTGCTAACAAACGACTGGTCTTGGAAGATACAGTTCATTTGTGATAATAATATATTTTATAGTTGCCAAGCATTAAGGTAATGTATTGGCAAGTGTTTCTTCCATGAGTTTTTAATCAAGAACTTAATTCCGCCTTTTATTGCAGGAGCTGTTGCTTGTTTGGGTTTGAACTAACACTTGGCTAGCTGTAAAGTTTATTGACACCATAAAGTGGCAATTTGCTCAATAAAGCAAGTCAAGATGGTGAATGACACGTGCGTTCCACACAAAACTGAAATGAGCTAATTACGCAGCTTCAATATGCCATAACTAAATTAGCCCCATGGCTATACTTTATACATGTTGATTTCTGAGGTAAATTCTGTCTTACAGTTAACAGTGCATTTTAGGACAATAGACAATAAGTTTACGATATTAAACTTTACACAAATGCATACGTATTTGGACGCATCTGCAGCGGACAACTTTTGAAAATATTCTGGTAAAAGGAGAAGTTGCTCTTTCAACTATATTCAATAACTATACTTTTATTAAAGTGGACATGACAATATAAATAACAAATAAAAGAAATTTAATATATAAAGAGGGTAGATTTTAACAAAGCAGGATGTCCAGTCCATATTTAAGTAATCAAATTTAAACGAAAGATATTGTACGGTCGACATGGTGTGATTTACCGTTTCAAGTGTTTCTGCCCAAACAGCCTCGATAAGGCGAATCCAGATGCAACGTCATAGAAGACCATTATTATAGACATATAGTACAATTAAACGATTTGAAAGTTCGTGAAGACTTCTGACACAATATTGTGTCGTCTGGCACATTTGATCCAAAGAATATAGACAATAAATATTCTTTTAACAGACATTTCACAAAATTCTTTTATTACCTAGATGGTTTCGAAGTCATCTACTGCGGATTTGTTTTGTTGGTAAAGTGTTTAAAGTAACGTAGACACCTCGAGACGAGGGGTCAATAAGCTACGTATGTGTAAATCTAGTTGTGGTGTAGCCAAAAATCGAATTGACACAGGCAGATATGAACACCCTTAAAAAACCCTTATTGTTATGTTCTTGATGTGTGTTATTAGTCCCCTAGTCACCGGAGACCAGTTTGGGGACTATCGGTTTGCTCGCGTCCGTCAGTCCGTTCACAATTTCGTGTCCGGAATGTATTTTTCACATGCTTGAATGGACTTTGATATTACTTTACACACTTATTCTCCATAACGAGATAACAGTTTGGGCACAAACATTGTCCGCCCACAATGTTGTGTCCGGACTGTATCGACCACGTGCTTGAATGGATTTGATATTACTTCACACACTTATTCTCCATAACGAGATAACAGTTTGGGCACAAACATTGTCTGTATCGACCACGTGCTTGAATGGATTTGATATTACTTCACACACTTATTCTCCATAACACGATGTTGTGTCCGGACTGTATCGACCACGTGCTTGAATGGATTTGATATTACTTCACACACTTATTCTCCATAACACGATGATGCGTCAAGAACATCACCCAGCCACCTAACACCAATGTCAAAGTCACAGTTCGGGCTCAAACATTGTCCGTCCGCATTTGTGTGTCCGGGTTGTATCTTCCCCATGCTTCAACGGATTTTAATATTACTTCACACAAATATTCTGTGTCATGTATAATCACCCAGCTACCTACATTTGTACGCCCAATGTCAATGCCATAGTTTGGGCTCAAACAATGTCCATCCGCAAATTCGTGTCCGGGCTGAATCGTTCACATGCTAAAATGATTTTTGATATTACTTCACCCAATTCTTCTCCATAAGAAGTTGAAGTGTCATGCTCATTACCCAGGCATTTATTTTGAGAAAAAAGGCAGAATATGAACCACGTTGAACACTATCCATATCAATCAGCACAGCGATACTTCAATTTTGTAGGTGAGCAATGCTTAACGTTGTAACAAAGAAATTGTTTATTTTTGCCCATGGGATAGCAGTATTTCATTCATATCACGGAGTTCTCTGTGTAAATTACCAGGACTGCTGATTAGCCTATCCTGATACCAGCACATCAGACGTAATCATTTCTCACAACCCTGAGTGCCAAGGAGGGCAGTTAAACTACCCAAAATGATCAAATCAAACAGTTCCAGAAATATTAAATTGTTGAAAGTATAACTATGAAAAGACATGAAAAGACATGAAAAGCCCTTTTACAAAAGTAGAGGTAACATAAAGAACGCTTCCCTGTTTATAATATATGTACTGCTAATAATCTCATAAAGAACAGTTTCTATACTTCAACCTCTTGAATGTGATGTCACTCATGTGGACTTATTTTGTAAATGTAAATTTGTATAATGGGCCAGATGCCTTAGTTACTGAATAAACATATTGTATTGTACTATGATTTAAACTAATTGACACGTATCAAATACATTATGGTTAATGTATACACTCATATTTAAGCAAACACAAGGTTTTAGGGATTATTTGGCCTGAATAGGCATGTATCTGGTATAGTTTGACCTATAAAGAGACAATTTATTGTGTGGATCAAAGTGGTTTAACCATTTAAACTCTGAAAACATTTAGCTTCATTAATCATTGTTTTATTCTTAACATCAAGTTATATTTTTCTGTTGTCGAGTTTATGATATTCATTTGTATAATCGCTATTTTACTATAAATGTCGAAGATCAGAGATTCATTAATGTTTGTTTGCCAATATTGTAATGCTATGTCTATAATTCGTTGCGATATATACGGAGAGAAGACGAATATATACAACAATTCTGCAGCAGACAACTTTGAAAATAATAGGAAACTCGCTTTAAATGAAAATACAATAATTGCATAGAGTTGAAAACATTTTTGTCGACATGTTTTCAAAAAGCCGTCTGCTGCAGAGGCGTCAGGAAGAAAGCACTGAACATATTCAGCGATCGACCTAGAAATATTGTTCGAATTGGAGACAACTCTCTTCACTCATACGGCCTTCTCTATTTCAATTTCCGTAATCAATCTACGTTCACATTTCTCCGATTTAAAACTCTTGAAACGTTAAGCAAATTGATTTAAAGTGGTATTTTCTCCCGCTGTGATTTAACCTTAAACTACCAGTATTTGATGGAGTGTTAGTACATAGCACATTACACACATTTTGAGAAAGGGAAGAATATCTGGTTGGTAAACCAAAATCAAACGTTTTTTATCCTTTCGAAAAACGTTAATAAAGATTATTACTACCAATGAGATACATTAATTAGATAGAGAGTTCAACACATTCCCAGTTTCAGTAGTCAATTTACAAATTATCTACCCCTTTACATGTACCCGGTTAACTCTTTTAAAACATAATTGAAATCGATCAAATTATAAACTTGGTCACGTGGGTAAAAATAAGGTAAATTTTGTCAAATTTTAAAATGAAAACAAGCATCGATTTTCCAGCAAAACAATCAAAGGAGTTTATCGATATGAACATTTAATCTTCTTCAAATCCCGTTCAGGTTCAAAACTAGTTCATATTGGGTAAAATACCAGGTCACTATGTCAAATTTTAGAAAACCTTGTTAACATATTAGACGCCATTTTCATGGAAAATTATCAGCACGTCCATCTCCACCAACTCTCTCTCAGGTTCGATACGGGGTCATGCGAGAGCAATAACTAGGTCAGTATGTTAAATTCTAGAAAAACCTTGTCAACACATTATATGCCTCTGTATAATCCAATCTTAGAGAAAAATCATCAGAACGTTCATCGTCATATAACATCCCATCAGATTCGAAACTAGGTCATACATAGTCAAGAAAAAAGGTCACGATGCCAAATTCTAGAAACAATCTTGCGAACACACTAGTTTAGGAACTTGTATATCAATGTGATCTTAGCGTTCTTTTACACATTTTAATTTGGTGGGGGAATCTCAATTCAACGAATTGACTGACTCGTTTTTGTTAGGGATCAAAAGTTATCTAACCAAAGTCGAGTGATCAGGGCCAATGCATATTCTGAATGGGTATTAACAAAAACAGATTTTCAAATAGAGACCAGATACGATCATTTCAAAATGTGGTATCTGGAATTTGTACACTTTGTAGAATTATTCTTTGTTCAACCATGTACTACTTACAAACGCCTCAGCAGATGACGACATTTGAAAAAAAGCATTGTGGCAAAAAGGTTAAATATATGGCTTGTACTTTTGACTCAAGTTTTCAATATTGTCGGTCATTAAAGATTTCACTTTTATCAGATTTTCTTTTACTAAAACAAGATTAGGGGAAATTAAGCCGAAACCATCGGCACTTTGAATTTTGATTACAAACGGCGTTTCACCTCATTGATAATTACAGCTGATTGATTTCGCAAGAATCTGTTATAACCGGAATGAAATCACTTAACAAAAACGATATTCAAATTTAAGTTTTGAACAAGCGTAACCAATATTGTTAACAATATGAAGTTAGGTTTCTAGTGAATTACACAATAGGAACTTCAACTGGCAGTTCAATTGTAATTTTGAAATTATTCTCTTCTGCTCAAGTTGATTGGTGTTAAAAATCAAATCTAGTGTGTGTTTCTTGTTTTTACACCTGATCACACGTCCACTTGATTGCTTTGTTTGTTTATTGTGCAACGTTGTTTTAAGCTGATACTTATTGATATTGTGACTTCGCCACAACCCTAATTTGGTGCATAACTTGAGGATAAGCACAGTATATCAATTTCTATCTTTTTTAACATGTTGGTTGATTGATTGATTATTTGGTGTAATGCGCCGCATTCAACAATTTTTAATTCCGTATCACTGCGTTTTCTTTGTAAATAACCAGCCAGCCCACACTCAAAAGGAGGGCAGGTATTTGGTATGACCCGGCCGGACATCGAATCCGCGACTTCCCGAACCCGAGGCGGACGCTCTACCACTACACCTCAGATGCGGTTAATCGAGAGGTTGGAAAAAGTGACGCAAGGGTAAAGCGTGAACCTTATTATCTTAAGATTCTAAGTTTGACTCCATATTAAAGTTTGGAACATTGCATTACCTTCGGCGTTATTCTTATTTGAGTATCCGAAAAGCAGACAATTGTTTATAGTTCATGCAATGCACTTTGTGACAGTTTGTTTCACAAGTTATGCTAGTCAAATAAAGTTGAATAGCTTGCCCAAAACGTAATGGCAAAGTGCGACATAAAGCTAAATCATCAGAAACCAGATCAGATTGCATTTCGTTTATTTAATTTATTGATATATTTCTTAGAATGTTGTTGATGTAAAATGTTTACTGTTTTGCCCAATATGGTTAAAGTAAAAACCCTAAAAAACTTTCTACTCCGAAACTAATAGGCCGATTTTAAAATAAGTGTGTTGGGGTGTTCCCCGGGTGACCTATTGCGAGATTTCTTCAAGCCATGTTGATTGGTCAAAACCATGGCCGCCAGGGGGCGGGGCAGGTTTTTCTTGTCTTATATGACTTAAGTGAAAGCTTTAAAACATTTAAAATAAGTTAAAATATTCCTTCAGTGACCATAAATAAGATTTCTTATGCCGTTTTTGTCTTATATGACCTAAGAGAAAGCTTTAAGAATCTTGTCCTTCGAACGTATCAGACCGACTTTAAAATAAGTTGGAAATTTTCTTTCAGTGACCATCAATAATATTTCTAAAGCCATATAGATTGGTCAAAAAAACATGGACACCATAGTGTTAGGCTGGAAGCACTATTTGGCTTTAGTAAAAACTTAAAACATAAATATTCTTCTCGGAACATATTTAACCAATTTCACATTTTTATCTGTAGAAATTTTCTACGAGATTCATTCAATCCATCTTGATTAACCTGCTGGCGAGGCTGTTTTGTCTCATATAGCTAGAGTGATTATAGTTTTGACTTTTATCAGGGAAGCAATACTAACGTTTAATTCTGTCTAGGTTGTCTGTTGTGCGAAATTCAGCATATCGTTGTTTTAAGACTGTACAAACACTAAAACGGCCAATATCTCAGACTGGCCAATACAGTACAGTTCCTTTATGACCCCTTTCGTAATCATGTAATGCATTTCAACAAGTTTAAATAGATACAAAAGACATTAACAAGATAATTAAACACAAGTGCCAATACATCGATGAACAAGACTTATACATAACACATATGTACATATATGTCAAAAACAGTAATTAAAATTAATAATATGAGCCGTTCCATGCAAAAAGTAACATTTAGGACGCATAGCCGTTCCATGCGAAAAGTAACATTAAGGACGCAGAGCCGTTCCATGCGAAAAGTAACATTAAGGACGTAGAGCCGTTCTATGCGAAAAGTAACATTAAGGACGCAGAACCGTTCCATGCGAAAAGTAACATTAAGGACGCAGTCCGCAAAGGGTGATCCGAGCCTTCTCCGGAGAGATAGACGAATAGCGTTATGATTCCTGGAACAGACAATCCACATGAGGCGAAATGTGTCTGTCCGGGTTAGCCTGCTATACATGCTTTGGCTGATCGGGGTCGATACTTTACGCAGAGTCCACAATGTTGGTTTTCACGTGGGACGGCTCATATTTGGAAACTCAGCAAAGTATGCCTTGTAATATATTTAATGTCTGATTTCGCCTCTTCTATTACAGTACTTTCAGTGTTATTAAGTGTAATCAATTGTGTAATCAATTTTGAAAGTTTTATTATTATTATTTATTTTATCTTTAATTCTCTCCCTATGTTTACTTCTGAGTAAAAACCTTATTGTGATAATAATCACCATGTCTGAAATTGTCCAATAAAGTAGTCAAGTTATGGAATTCTACACACAATTGAAACGGCAACGTCATGTTTCTTCAAAAAAGGGAAAATACAATCCATTGCAAATACAACCCTGATTAAAGCAGAAGTTGAATATCTTTTCAGCGAATACTATATTGATATCGTAAACGACAATGTCTGAATAAAGAACTAAAATGTTAAATTCTATGCAACATTGAAACAACGATGCCATATTGCCCGAAAGACATCATAATCTTTGTCATTCTAAATTATATACGTCCTGAATTCCACAACGGATGCATTTCAAACAGCACAATGTAACTAGACATGTATTCTTTGAATAAAAGCAGTGTTTATGCAGACTTTCAGGCAGCAATTTCCTATAGCTTATGTCATAAATCCATCGGTCGTTTTCGACATCAAAAGGAACATTTTAGACAAGTAAAATGCATGTACTTAATCTTAGCATAATGAAATTCATACACACGTTTTCGTCAAAATTGAAAGCTTTCATGGAAAAGTAAGAAGCTTTCAGTCATCAATTAGGAACTTGAACTAAACAATAAATGGAGTGTTTGTTTTATACATTTAGGATATTTCTACAACCCTATGAAATGTGGTACTCATATACGTTTATAGAAAAAAACATACTATTCATGAAGTAATTGAGAAAAACTCGTGTTTAGTATCAATATGAAATCTGAAATATGGAGGAGAGAATGATACTAAGCCAGAAGATAATTGAATGTAAAACTATAAAGCATACTCCAGTTATAATGATTGTATGCTGTGTTGGTTGTCATGGGTTATCTAAGGCACATTTTATATTTGTTGCATTCCTGGTATGCTTTTCGAAAAGTCAACTTACGGTCGCAACTAAGTTTAACATTTGTATACATCCGCGAAAATCTAGTTTACGATTGGTTGCCATCTGCCTAACACTGATTTGAATTGTTCGACCGAATAACACAAAAACTGCCGTTTTCTGTTTTGAGTCCAAAAAGGTTGTAACTAATGCTCACTTCCTAAACTATGTTCGACCTGTGACTCCAACAAGTTTACAACTTACGACTCTAAATACATATAGGGAACACTATGGAAATCTTTTAAATTGAAGCATCGTGGCAAAAGGAGAAATTGCTTAGTGGGAGCAATTTCTTCTTTTGACGAAATTGTTTCAACCGTTTTAATAAATATATTTTTCAAATGTTGTCTGCGGCACATGCGTCCAAAAGCGTTTGTAAATCGGGAAGGATTAAACCATATCCGTGATAGCTTCGGTGTCAGACGAATTTGGAAAAGGATCTTTTTGTGTCAATGAGCCAATAATGGAAAGTATAAATATTGACAAGAGTTTAAATAAATGAAAGTATAAATATTGACAAGAGTTTAAACCATTGTGGCAAAAGGAGAATATGCTCAGTTTAAGCAATTTTCAAATGTCGTCTACCATACACGCGTCGATAAGTGTTTGTAAAAGGGAAAGGTTCCGTGATAGTTTCGGTAACAGACGAATGTGGAAGATATTGTTGGAAATGGAACAATTGGTGAAAATTAACTATTCCTCCTTTCACACTATTTCTTCAGACCTGTTTAAGTTTAATTCTTAAAATACTTTCAGTCACAATTTGACTAACCTGCAACAGATGAATGATGATCAGGAATTTCTCCCTTTTCCACACTGTTTTTATCACTAGTCAATACTTATGCTTTCATTAATACAGATTATCCATTTCTGCCTAGACATGTTCAAAGTTGTCTGCTATAGATAAGGTCTATGTGACCAAGGGTTCAACAGACTCTAACAATTGCTTATCATGTAAACACGGGAGTGTAATATCCAACTGTCTAGAACATAAGAGATAGTTGGTATAATAGGTCATAATTGTATCGTATCTGGCTGGATAATATAGTTATTTTCTTCAGTCCGTGTATTTGTCTGTCCCTATAAAGAAGAAATCATTTAGTATAGTGACTTGTGCATAATGTAACAAATACGAAGACAAAAAAACAATACAATTGGCCACACCCGGCCAAAAGGCTCATCGCGGCTAATGTGTGAGAATAAAATACACAACCAGTACCCTAACACGTTAACCCTTTTCCAGAACGGACTAATTTTTACGAATGGGGACCAGTCTATTGTTTACATCAATCTCCGTCCGCCGAAATTCTGTCTGTCTGTTGTACCCGTCTTTCGCTTTTTGCATAAAGTAGTCAAATCTGTATTTCTTGTTGACAGATACATTCCAAAGTGGAACACTTGAGATCAGGGAAACGGAAAAATACACGGAAATTAACACTGGTTTTATTTGTTGAGTCATCTCCATTTAACATTCCTTAATTCGACCATTGTCTCAACTCATTTACAATGTACCAATTCGCCTTGGGAACGGGAGGTCATGTGTCCTATCCGCGGCCGGGTCATACCAACGATATTGTCGCTCAGGGTAGTGATTTAAGCATTACGACTGACTGGCATTGTGTCAGAAAACATGGATCAGTAAATCTTGTTACTTACCCAGGACATGAATATGATATAACTGAAACATTGTTGAAATTGTCGTTTAAAACCAATCAATCAATCAATTTCAAACTTGGTTTATAGGTAACTAATGATTAGCAGTTGTGCAGTGCACTAGAAACATAACTATAGCATGGTTATGTGTTGAGTATCTTGTAATCTTTGGGCCATTTTCACTTAGATGACAAGGCAATGCAAACCATCGTGAGGCATTTTGGTTTTGACTTATTTCCCAGTTGTTTCGGTATTTTTATGTTTGTTTGTTTATTCTTTGATATCTTCCGAGGCTATTTCCATAGCATGTTATGTCATTATTCAAACGTTGTTGTTTTAAATATGTTGATCAAAAACACGACTGTCGTAAATAATGGTGTCACAAAGAGTAGTGTGGAATGCTGTTATTAATATTTATTAAGAGTTTATCTATATATATATGTGTATTGAACATAGTGCTTCATTGCCTAATTACATAAATATCATGCATGACAAAACAATATAATTCATTTGTATCAAATGAAACACCATTATAAAACTTATCAACATTTGTAATAGTAATATGAGACATTAACATGAGCATATCATATCATATTATCAAGTATTAATAGCAAATGCCAATATCAAATGCGGCATTTTGCAAATCACTTGAAAGGATACTAAAATAAAATAGATAAACAATTAGTATGAATGACAACCAGTTAATTATAATAATATTAATAATAACAAAAGTTATAACAATTATGATGATGATCATAAATAATAATAGAAATGGGACTAATAACATTAACAGTACCGACACTATTGTATCACGTGTATCACCTTCATCTTCACAAATATCAATATCTTATATAAAGATCTTATCACTCGAAACAATACACTGTTGATACCATTTATTATTTATTTATATCAAAGGCCATTTGTTTATATCGAGTCAAAACACTTTCGAAAATCAATGAGGCCGCTGTACCATTTGTTGTTGTCACTTACTTCTTTTCTTTTTCAATAAATGTATTAATCAGGTACATTGCATTTGTACTATAATCTGCTTTTAGTCCAAATTTGGCATCAGATATAGTGTCATACTTTAAAGCCGATACTTTATGATGTTCATTCAAACTAGACATAAACAGTTTGGAAAAGTAACTTGTCAATGTGATTGCTTCGATAACTATTAGGATCGGAGTTGTCTCCCTTTTTACGAAGTGGTATTATCACACATCACTATATGATTAAACACTTAGTGTAAGGGTTTATGCGTTCCATAACATATTCATAAAGTACATTGTCTTTGAAACAGGTTTTTGTAGACTTAGTGGTTTACTTGCTTTTCGAATCTCCTCTTGTGTAATAGGATCGTCCAATTCTTCAAAATGAATTTCGTTTGAACAATCACAACCCTGTAATATATCTACACATTCAGTGTCATCTTTAATGTTCATATCGGACGAAAGATTACGGAAATGTTCGAAAAGTGCATAACAATTGATGTCTCTTCCTCAGCTCTTGGCTTTTTGAATAATTTCCAAAATTTCTTGGGACTTTTATTGTTCATATAAGACAGCTGTTTTTGCGAATGACTGGCTATAAATACATTTTTCTTTTATGCAACAGATTTTTTATTCTCTTTTCTTTCAAAGGAAAAGTAATCGATTGTCCGGTGTTTTATAATAATTATATGTTTTCAAAGCTTCCTCGTATACACGACGTTTGTTTCTACACTCAATGTTAAACCAGGCAGCACCATTATTTTCCATCCAATTGCTAGAAGTTGTGGGATCATAAATTTACTGTTTTATTGTAATATTTAGTTCCTTATCAGTTATAAGCAAAGATGTAAAGTGTTTGACAAGTATATCGGGGTCACATCTGTCGGACTTGTTTTCCCCATGAATGTACATTACTCATTCACATTATTCGATAAATTATTTATAGGTATATTTCCATTTATATATGTAATGTAATGTAATTATAGAGACCAATTTCTCTGATCGAGCATAAGCTTCTAGCTTCTATAGGCCAATTTGGTAGTGTACACAATATAGTGTACACATATCTGACAGGTGCAGATACATTCAAGAGATAGAGTTAGATAAAAGGGAGTCCAGGTGCGATACCCTAGCTATTTCTGAAAAGACCCATAGGTTCTTTAACGTGCACGAGGCACTTTTTCCTGGAATTGTCTAGTACTTGACCTCTAGTTGAGTTGGAGACACTTAAAGCACATCAGAAAAATCCAGAACCCGGACCAGGAGTTGAACCCTTGACCTTTTGATTGACAGATTAATGACACGAGGCTTGTCTTTAACCAATTCTACAACCCTTTTCGTTTTCGATTCAAGGATACTAGTATTTGAGTTTAAATTGAATTCATGTAAATACAATTCGTGTTAGATTTGAAAGTTTAGATAACTAGCCAATACGTTTGCAACTAGACTTTCACATTTATAAGTATTGCAGGTGTTTCTACCGATATACTGGTCCCTACCGACTCTTTCGTTCACTATTTGAATGCTTTACAAATGTCCAATAGACAATCACCGAAACGCATGTTACGCGTGGTAGTTGATCGTCACGTAATCCACCTTTCTGCCTACTCGGGCTTTCATGTCGCCAAATAAAAACACATTACCCTTATCCCGAAAATGGCACAAGTTCGATTCTAATTCTGCAATTCTGAGTTTTCTGTGGGGGTATATAAACCGAACAGAGGAATAAATCTTCTTCTGTTAAAAAGAACGGTTTGTCTAGTTTTAACCACATAGCGTATATAGTGTTTTTACAATGTAAAGAACTTAACCCCCCACCCCCTTGCTACACTGTTTTCTTACTTACACGTTGAGTACACCACCACTACGTTTAGCGCGTTTATGATGGGATGCTCTGTAGGAAGGACTGATTTGTAACCTTTGTATTTATTTAAGCGTTTTTGTTAGTCCAAGTTTCACTTCCTAGACCTTCAACATTCCACGTTAAACTATTTAATAAAGACAGATTACTCCTGTATTTGTAAAAAGCAAATATTGGCAACAATCGGACGATTTTATCCCTGCTAAATCGACATAACCTACGTGTTCGATTTCATTTTTTGCACCAACTATCTCACGTATTTCACCCTTTTCTTATGGGATTCCAAAGAATAACAAGTTAGTGCGCATGCTATACTCAGAAACTCAGATTTTCTACTATGTTTCTATTCACGCTACTTTACCTCCAGACTTTTTACATGATTTAAAAATGGGTTAATTCTTTTTTTTTCATGTTGATGTCTTAACAAGTCGAAGTCTCTGTATTATTTTTGTTTCCAATGCATTAGCTTTAGAATCGACTTTGTCCAAGCGATTAGAAATTGTGTTCATGGTTGAGAGGATAGAGTCTCACTGTGAAAATCGTTTTTCCAGATTGTCCAATTAGTGATTGGGGTAAGCTGTGGGAGAAGATTATAAGATGCAGAAGCCTGGTTTAGGTCTTGTGTCTAGGAGCATGTCTAGTAAGAATCATAATGTGTAGCCCCATATTACAAAGCTTGACCATTGGCAGTCGGTTGGAGGGTTTGTCCTGTGTGTGTGTGGGGGGGGGGGGGCTGCATGATAGACTTACAGTTTCTTCTATCCGGGCTGGTCTTCTTGTTCATGGTAGGTCTTTTCATTTCCGCTCCTTTGTTCTCGGGAGAGTTATTCCTTGCTTACCTTTTCCTATTTGCAAAGTCACCATATTCTACATGAATATCTACACACACATTTCACTTAGTCCATGAAACTGAAATAGTCACTTGATATTAAATTATGATGCTTTTATTGAATATTTTCTTATTTTTAAATCACGTGTTTTCTAAATTAGGCTGTCATTTATCAACATTTATCAACATTTATCAGCATCCTTTCAACATTAAGCATGGATCTGTAATGTCCAGTGAACTGTAACTTATACTTATCCATCCTTTGGGCCACCATGTTAAAGTATCCACCAGTTAATAATTAAGAGACAGTTTACAAAAAGAGATAACATAGAACGTGTGTAATTATATAAAGGGACAGTTAAATTATGGTCGGCTTTTTACATTGTGTGTTTTTCATTAAAATACGATATTAACAATAATAGTTCATAGTAAATGTACTGTCAAAAATAATGTCAAAGGGGAAAGTATGTGACTTATAACATACATTTTTCAACCGACTATTTAATTAAGCCATTTGAATTGCGCTGTGTTCAATGTAGGTTTAATTGATTTCGTATATACAGTACGACAATATCTACCATAAAACGGTGTTACATTAAACGAGACAAAAACAACAAACTTTATTATCCACAAATTCAAAACCTTCAGAGATAATGTAAGAGTAGGACCCCATTTCAGTTGACAAACGTTTGTAGGTAATGGTTGTTAATGGGTTTTTTTACATGAAGTTATACAGTTCATCCTCTCCAGAGTATCATCTTGCGGAAGCAAAGAAACCCCTTTAAAGAGATATGCTACTCTTAGAACGTAATCAGCTTCCTGATAAAAACACATGTTTACATATATAGTGCTGATCACGTTGACAAACATCACAGGAAAGGGGACAATGTGCCGCTTTGAGCTATTATACTTTTTGTAAATCCTTTACTGATTCTTTGGGCATCACTAAAAGTCCAACACGCTTCCCCGCGATTTATTTAAAAGCACAGTCAAATACACTCCAGTAAATTGCGCTAAATAAGCAAAGGATCATAACAAAATCATGTCAAATGAAAAGAAAACTGATGATATACACACCTTTCTCTTGGTACTGAAGTGTTATTGAATATCACCAAACAGGTGCTAATTAAAGCCCGGACGCACAGCCCACGCGCAACTTTGGGGGAGTTTAACACTATTAAGACACGCCATTTACTGTTGGACTATGCTTTATAAAGTTTCCTGAAGAAGGCCGTCAGACCGAAAGCTTGATCATTGAGTGTTTACATATATATATATATATACTATGTTTTATGACAAGCAAAGATTTACTTCTTGAATTATTCATGTTTGTGATTTGAACATATTGTTAGATAAAATCTATTTGTAAGTTGCGTGATTTGAAGCTGGTTCCAATGAATACGAGACACCAGTCGAACTAAAAGCACTTACCTTCTACCGACGATCCCTCCTGGCAAATAGGGTCGGATTCTCTATCTCTAAATGTCATTTCTCCAGTCAATATTTACATTCCCTAGTTTCTGAGAAACGTTCACCATAGATTGAAAAAAGTTATACTCAAGATCGTTTGGTAATCATTGTCGTATTTGATGGATTTTATATTCTCATCAAATCTCAGATACGCGCAAAATCAATACATAGGTTAAAAATTCTCCGTAATTACACCATTAAAATACAACCTCTGCTTTTTGACCAAGTTCCAATTTCGCAAATTCAAACGTAATCAGTATCAGGTCCATTGCGATATGGGACGCGTCTGGCGATTTGGGGTCATATTGACTCCGCCAGGGGATCATAATATGGTGAATAGGCGTCAAACTAATGGCATTACAGTTTTTAGTTTTATGTCAGAAAATGCATCTCAGACTAAATCCCATGTAGACACCGGATATTGGGGACTCTATTGAGATTGTGTCAATGCACGAAGTTGCCTGATAATTCATTTAACGGAGATGGAACAGTTCCCCAAGAATCAAGCTATATTGAAATATTGTGTTACTTATATGCACAACACGAGGCCGAAGAGGGCCATTTAGCAAACATTAAATCTCCAAACAGCCCCGCCCCCTGGTGACCAATCAACATGGCTTGAAGGAATCTGAAATTATTTAAAAATCAGCTTGACACTTTCGGAGAAGAAGATTTATTAAGTTTTCACTATAGCCATATTAAGCAAAATAGCCAATCATCATAGCTTGAATATATCTGAAAGAAGCTCTCCAAAAATACAAACATTATTTGAAAATTGGCCAAACAGTTTCGGAGGAGAAGATTTTTAAGTTTTCACTATAGCCAAATAAGATAGCACCCACTCCCCTTTGCGGCCATGATTTTTCGACCAATCAACTTGGCTTGAATGAATCTGATAGAGGGACACACAAGGAACATTTCTACAAAAACTATTTGAATATCGGCCAAACACTTTCAGAGGAGAAGATTTTTTAAATGTTCACCTTTTTTTTTCGGTTGCCATGAAAACAAGAATTTTGCATGGATCCAAGATTTTGGTGGAGTTTAGGAGAGGACATTGAGAGGATGCTTCATATGAAGTTTAATCCAAATTGGCCACGTGGTTAGGGAGGAGAAGTCGTTTGAAGCAAAACGTTTACGCACGCACACACGCACATACATACACAAGACGAACAATTTGTCAAGACATAAGCTCGACTGGCTTTCAGCCAGTGGAGCTAAAAAATGTAACTGCCAAGTATCAGGTGACAGTTTACGATTATGTGTAAAAAATTAAGCTTTTTTGTATTTTGTAATATAATCACAATTCTTTCGTTGTTTCATAGAAATATGACACTTTTCAAAAACAAATAGAATCTAAAGGCAACAAGTTTTGAACTGTTCCATATCCGTTTTTGAACTTGAGATTGTATTATTGGTAACATAGCTAGGCTGTGTGTTAACTTTAATCAAAATCCGTTGGCCCCCATATAATACCCTTTGGGTTACAATACACTAAATAAATTCCTTCTTTGTTTCTATGTAAATCAACCAGCTTTAACCCTCGTTTGTTACACTTT
>JAUELF010063507.1:0-16527 GCA_031471495.1 Clinocardium nuttallii
AGCACTATAGGTAAGGAAAGGATCCTTAAATATCTTCATATCATTTTAACCCTTTCCCTCCTGCAGAAGCATTTTGATGCATTAGCAGTAGACAACTTTGAAAAATTGTGGCCAAAGGTGAAATATGTTCATGATGACCAATTTCTCCTTTGGCCACAAAGTTTTCATCTTTATTTTACAATTAAGCTATCTTTTATCGCGATTTTGTCACTGTTTTCAAAGTATTCTGCTGCAGATTTGTTGTTTGAGGGAAAAGGTTAATAAATGTGGTATAAAAAGAATCAGATAGTAATACAATTAACTAGATTCATTAGACCAAAGTTCTAACATGAGTTATATATACTGATTGTAATTGACCATCATGTTTTATATAAACTATGGTTGACCCTGGCCAGTAATGTGTAATAAGTCGCCGGGCAGAAACCCCGACTTTTATTTTCAATACGCTTTCGGAAATTGTCATGGGAGGGAGGGTTATTATTAGAAAGAAACACATTAAGATGTCTTGAACATATTACAATGGTGATTGTTTAAAAACACTAAGTAATGACACATATCTATGATCTAAAATGAAATAAATATTCCGATGTTTTAACTATTTGCAGTATCATTTATGTTTTTTTGTCTTAATTACGAAGACAAAAGTGTCCCTACTAGACTTGCAGCAACAACCCTGCAGCAGACTGTTATGTGTCAATATTGAGATAAAAATCATGTTGAATTCTCCTTTAAATAGCAATTTTAACTTTCTGAATGTTATTTTCATGTTCAAAGAGATGTATTGATTTTTGAAGCATTCATTTTATAATGTTTAGAACTTAGTAAGTACCGCATAGATTTGTAATTTTCAGCGCATGCGCATTTCGATATTAAGAAGCGAGCACTTGGTCAAATATTATATTATTTTAGATAAGTACAAGATGAATGTTTAAAGCAAAGCGTCAAAGAGAAGCCGCAATATTTCGTTGCACATGTAGAAATATGAAAAAGAACATTTAAAACCACAAACATTAGAACAATTTAAACTGTAGACAGTTATTTGAAAGATATTTCTCCTTGTGATTCGTATGAATAAGATTGACAAACATTGAAATTATATCAATGAAAACTATTATTTAAATTAGTAACAACATGCAAATTAAATTTAAGGCAAGATTTTGTTAATTTTGTATGAATATAAATTTTATATACAATGTTTTTAATATCAATGTACCTTTTCAATTAAGGCTGTTGACTGTGAATCTTACATTTTTTTCGTGTGATTCGTATGAATAAGTTTGATAAACATTAACATTTCAACTAGAAGGCAAAAATTATCTTGAAACAGATATTTCTGTGGTTTAAATATGTTCATGTCTGCACTTTGCGATGACAATTGTGAAAATGAAATTCTAGACTGGCTATGTGGAATGGAATTATTCCTTAAAACATTATGTGTATGTTTAGACTAATGAAAGTCAATTAGAATGCATGTGCGTTAAACATTAAATTAATGCAGTATTTTCCGGCGACATTGATGCCTTGCATCAACTTTCTCTTGTTTGTTAAACGTAATTAAACGTAGAACATACAATGGGTTTGAATCCATTGGTATAAGCTAGTTCAACACTTTGCTCTATTTCCAGACTCCTGTGTTTCAGTCTCCAGGAATTGATTTTACCTTATTTGACATGATTAATTAAAACCGTTGACCTCGGAGGCTCCTATAAACAACTTTCAATAATTCACTTCATTTGTGAACTATTATGTAGACCAAGATCAGCACTCACATTCATGCACTGCAATCTAGGTCTATACAATGTTCGCTTCTCATTTATCAATATCTAATAAAGACTTATAGCCCATAAACATCTATGTCAATTGTAATGTTTCCAGTTGCAGGAATTCTGCAGAGTTTATAAAAGCCTAAAGCTTGTTTTGCAATTGATGTAAAGCGAACCAATGTATGAGACCAACATTGTGGACTCTGCCTAAAGTACCGACCCAGATCAGCCTTAGCATGCCAAGCAGGCTAACCTGGACAGACACTTTTCGCCTCCTGTGGATTTACTGTTTCAACAATTATTACTCTATACCTCTATCTCCCTGAGGCAGAATGTGTAGGCCCAGATTAGCCTGGGTGGACAGTGCAGGTTGATCTGGGTCAATACCTTACGCAGAGTCAATACTGTTGGTTTTCTCGTTGAACAGCTCATATATATTCATTGTGCTGAATTTGTCTTGTCATCAGATTATAGACTTGCCCCAAGGGTTTAAATGGATTATTGACCTCTTGAGCTTGACAGTCTAGACTTTTAACAGATCATCTATTTAATTGTTTTAAATCTTGGACAATTAATCTAAATCCCCTTAGCAAAAATGGTTTGTTTAAACCCTTTAACAACACATCTGAAAGCATAAAAGCATAAAATCTCGTTAAATATGCTATTAATGAAAAGTGTTGAAAACATGACATGGCAACAGGAGAAATTTCTCAAACATATTGAAAACTTAAATACTTGAAAGAGATGAAAATATTTTTGCATAAGCATAGAAATTGCTCCTTTAATTAATGAGTAATATCTCCCACTGCTACAATTTTGATTTATTAGGGTTTTACGCCACTTTCAACATTATTTCAGTTATATCGCGGCGACAGTTTACTTATCCATGATCCCTGGGTTAACAAACCAGTACTAGGCTAGAAAATGTGCCTTGCCCGGGGATCAAACCAGGGACACCCGGTTTCGAAATCCCCAATGCTAACCACTCGACCACAACAGATTCCTCCCACTGCAACAATGTTTTCAAAAGTTTTTTGCTGCTGATGCATCAAAATGTGTCTATATGTGGGAAAAGAAAGTATTAGGCATATATGAAATACGCACAAAGGTACAAACTTTGATATTTAAGAATTGATTTTAGAAATATGTTTATTCAAATGATATAAAACTGACATGATAATAATTAAGCATTTGAATACTTCTTTGATATATATTATAGTGAAGTCATCTGAATGAATGAATGAAAAATTATAATGTAGTTTGACGTCAAGTTTTCAGCCTATTCTGCCGAGCAATATAATATGGGAATATCATTACACAGTGATCTATCATAGAAATTTATGATTTAACCCTTTCCCACACACCATTTGCAGCAGGCGACTATAGAAAACATTCTGGCAAATGGAGAAAATGCTCATTATGAGAAATTTCTTTGCTTGCCACAATGTTTTCAATCTTATCAAATACTTACACATTAAATAGTAGATATTTTCTGTATTTTGCTTAGATGTGTTCAAAATCTTTTGCTGCAGATTTGTCGTATGTGGGAAATGCCCTTTGGCACATCTGCAGCAGGTGACTTTTGAAAACATTGGCAAAAGTGAAATTGCTCATAATGGCAAAAGGTGAATATGTTTAAGAGGAGTATTTACACCTTTTTGTCACAATATTTTCAACTGAATTCAAAAATGATTCTTTCTTGTATAGAGAGAGTTTCCTTATGTTTGCCTTGATTTTTTAAAGTCGTCGGATATTGATTTTATGATGGGGATATTCATTACCACCTGCAACCAAAATTGACACTCTTCCACTATATACCACTGAGGTGTTACACTCTTCCACTATACCACTGAGGTGTTACACTCATTGACACTCTTCCACTATACCATTGAGGTGTTACACTCTTCCACTATACCACTGAGGTGTTACACTGTTACACTCTTCCACTATACCACTGAGGTGTTACACTGTTACACTCTTCCACTATACCACTGAGGTGTTACAATTGTTCTTTGGACATTGTTTCTTAGAGGTGCTCTTGAGATTATATGATGTGGCAGGGCACAGCTCACAACAAATCTGCAGCAGACAAATATGAAGGTGTAATTACTGGGAGAAGTTGAAAACACGCTTTTGTCACAATGTTTTCAAAAGTTGTCTGTTGGAGATGCATCAGAAACCGCCTTTATGTAAGCAAAGGTTACTGGTGAGTTTGCTAACAGTGCAAATCCTGATCAGACTATGTACAGACTTATCTGGATCATGGCATAATTGTCTCAAGACTAATTGTCATATGCCAATGCTGATATGATACTAACTGTGAATGCCTAGTGTTAACATTTTTCCACCTGCAGACGACTTTTGATGCAACATCAGCAGACCACTTTTGGAAACATTGAGGCCAAAGGTGAAATTGTTCATGATGAGCAATTTCTCCTTTGGCCACAATTTTTTCAACTTTATTTAACAATTAAGCTATCATTTATAGAGATGTTGGCTTTTGTGACCATGTTTTCAAAGTCGTCTCCAATAAGTTCTCCAGACACCTGACAAGACACTAATGATCCTGTGTGAAAGGTACAAGTTGGGATGTAACATGTACAGTGTAGATCACCCTTGCTGAGTCTTATCACAATCTACACAAGTCGACCTGAAATTTCTTACATGCTCATGTAAGTGATATGTTGAACAGTACTGTGTATACCTTGATCAGATTGTGTGGATGCCTCACTGATCTGGATCTACATTGTTTTCAAAAGCTAACTAGTACCTTTTTCCATGGAAAGCCTCCTATATGACACCACAATGTATTCTATTTCATAGTGTGAGCAGAAGAGTATGACATTTAATTTCATACCTCAAATGCGTTGAACTCTTTCGGTGCTGAGTTTAAAAAAAAAGAAGAAAGGACTTAAGTCCTTCTTAGCATTTGGAAGAGGTCCATGGCCAATTCTAGGAATAACAAGATAAATATGTTGAGTTATATAGAGCCTGATCAGATGACATGGATGAGTCCACTGACCTGGTTCTATACTTGTAGGTTACATAACACGGGCTCCAGCAGGTAAAGGGTTAAAACTTTTTTCAAAAGTTATTCCTTGTCATCTTTAAATAAATGTTCCTTATAATATATTAATGACCTTGACATTTAAAATAATCTGCTGTTAAACTTTGTCCTTGTCCCATTCCATGACCCCATGACCCTGTTTAATTTATATTTTTGAAAATTCTTGCCAGTTTTGTAAAACATGAAGTAAACTCAGTTTGTAACCCAATTTTAACCCTGACAGATCTTGGCAATATCGAATTAGGATAGAATAACTTTAGAGAATAAAGCAGCCTGATAGAAAAGCCCTACATGTTTCATTTAAACCGTCACAGTATGTCAAGTAGAACTTTGGAAGGCCAATTTCCACATTTTAAGAAGAATCAAATCCAAACCTTTGTGTGAGACACTAAATGGTTTTGGTAAAGATTTGGTAATCGCAGACTCCCATATCAAGATATGTTATCACATATGGGTATGTTATGTTATAGTAGTGCTCTTTTCATTTGCAATTGCTCTTACAATGTAAATGTATTATGTTTACTGTTTTGGTTTCAGTTTTTATCAACCTATGACCTGGTGCATCCTTCTTACATGCTAACAGCCCACCCTCAAACACAGTTGACATACAAAAGTTTGGGGTTTTTTACAGAGAAAAAAACCCTTTGTTAGCTTGAACTATATTTGTTCCTTGTATACAGTGTCACTTGTTGACACTTTAGGGGAACATGAGTGAAAACATCCTAGTAATTTAACCAACCACTAAAATGAATTAAAACCTTTCCTTTCTCAAACAATGCAATTGCAGCATAAAATTTACGAAAACAATTTGAACAATTTCTTCTTTTCCCTTCAACTTTTTCTTCCATGTCTAAAATAAATTTACTTTCAGATTGCTCTTTTTAATGCAACCTTATAATCTAGAGCAACACATGTGACAGGCTTCGGGACAAATTTCCAGGACTGATTGAGATTGTGTGAAAATGCATTTTGCAGGTGGGATTTGGTGTTACTGTTACCTTTAAAAGGTGACAATCAATCAATGGAATGTTTGCAGACTGCTCGCCAAATGGCTTTGTGGCGAAAGGCGAGGGTAAAAAAATCCCACATTGTATATGAGCTTTGATGAAGGAGAAGGACTGTCAGTCTTTTGCCCTTGATCTGTTTATAAGATCAGTGCACCATTTCTATTGAGATGTCAGTGCTTTGACATCATACTGGATAGCAAAGAGTGCATATTCTTGTTAGACTGTGCATATATGCTAAAGCTTATCTAAATCAACACTGGTTGTACATATTCCTGCCTCAATGAGGCTCAAAATCATCATATTGATTGTTTGAAAAAAAAAGATAAGCAAAAGAGGAAACACGTTATATATTGGTATGGGTGTAGTCCGTATTACCATGCATAAATCCCTGGATACATATAGATACAGATTCATGCATTTGCAGCAGATGATTTGACAACTGTGGGTGGGGCTAAAGGAGAGATTGCTCAGGGGTTAACAAAATTCAGACATAACATAGACAGTGTTGCACTTTCATTTGTAACGAAGTAAATACATTGTATCCCATAACCCAAACCCACAGCTGCCCTGTGTCCAGTTACCCACTGTCCAATTATTATTGGGGCCACATGGCTGATTAACTTCACACGCAGATAGTGAAAGAGATAAGATGGTATCTGGCTAATGACCTTCAACCCCTAAAGTTATTGACCCCTGAAGCCTTGAGATACTGTTGCACCAAGTGCTTACTTGACTGTGGCCAATCACATCCTTTGGATATCCAAGTTCAAGATTATGACAGAAAATTTATTTAAATTATAACATTTTAGGATAACTATTGAATTTAAATAATCACAAAAAGTGTAAGTGGTGCTCATTGGACTGAGAGATGATCTTGAGATTTAAGTGCCGGCAACGTTAATCTTTGTTTAATTGCAGGCAATTTTTCACTTATAAGTTACCTTTATCTGAGGTCCTAATGGTCACACTTACTGAATGGGCAGTCTTAATATATGCACAGGATATTCACAATTGTGTTGTGTCCAAGGAAGTTTAATAATCATGGAGGTGTGAAATTGTATACTGTGTTTGATTAGTACAAATAAAACATTTGAAAGGGGGTTGTTTGTTTAACTGATGAAATGTGCTGACTTGTACAGTCTTTTCACATTCTTCTAAATGTTTCTGTCTGATGTAACTCTGGCTGTGAAAAATGGACACCTGTGTGTTAAGTGACAAACTGAACCCATTATCTTTTTCACCTGGACATAGAGTTGGTGGGATAATTGTAATTTATATTTACTGTGTAGTTCAAGGTAGACATGTTTAACCTTTTCCCACATCTGCAGCAGACAACTTTTTGGGGAAAGCTATGGGAAATAATTCTATTGAAGTATATTTATTGAATAGAGTTGAAATAATGAGGCAAAAGGAGTAATAGCTCTATGATTTTTAAAAGTTGCTGGTGTGTCAAAATGCATGTTGGGAATGATTCTGATACTACAGTTTAATTCCCCGCATACAGACACATTTTTAAAGCACTTGCAGCAGACACCGTGTTTGAAAACTTGCTCTTTGTATGAGCAGTTTCTCCTTTTGCCACAATGTTTTAAACTTCGGTTATTATGCTTTTAGTTAGAGAGATTTCCCATATGTTTAACGGAGATGTCTTGAGGTTGACTCTGCTGAAGATTTACTGAAGGTGGGAAAGTGTTAATGTCCATGTATGCTGAGTAGTGGATGAATAGTTACAGATGACTTGGCTGTTCTAGTTGTGCAAATTAAATTTGCATTCTGATACTGGAAGGGTCTGGTTACTGTTTAGTGGTGGTTTTGCTGAATTGCTAAAATGTTTAATGAATTGGTTAAACTTGTTGAATCTGTGAACAATCAAAGCGAAGAGGTGGATTGTTTTATCAAAATTGTTTGACCAAATTGTTTGACCATCATTTGCAGGGATATGTGTGCAGAAAACATACAAGTAAAATTAGTTCTGTGAGAAGAATTTAAAAAAGAAAAAATCCATACATTGTAAACTGACTCCTAAATAAGGCTAGTTATATCTAGGAAAAATGCTGTTGTTTGACTTTGGGGATATTTGAGTGTTTACCATGAATATTCAAAAGGATTTTATGTAAATTAACTAATAATGTCTGTGGTTATATAGTATTTGGTGAAATATTTATGTTCTCTCAGGATTGAAGAATTTCCAGGACATTTAAAGTGATGGTCATGATGTTAGTTTTGTAGTGAGTTTCATAATTCTTAGTGTATTTATAGTTTAATAATGAGTCAAAGGATTTGATGGCGAGAACAAGTAAGTATTTTATAATAGAATGTGCATTTATATGGTCATTCAATTTTTTCTCAAAGAAAAATGTGTTGCTTTTCCACATGCAGACGTCTTTTGACACTTGTGTTTGTAAGCAGGCAACTTTTGAAAACATTGAGGCAAAAGGAGAATTTGCTCAAATATAGCATGAATCACGAGCAATTTCTCCTTTTGCCAAAACATTTTCAAGTCGTCTGCTGTTATTGTGTTGAAATGTGTCTGCAGGTGGGAAAGGGAGTAAAAAGTCATTAGAATCAAATCAATCAATTTCTCCTTTTTCCCACAATGCTTCCAACTATTATTATACTATATAAAGAACTAATATTACAGCATGCAATTTTGAAAGACCTTTCATTTTCTTCCTCAAAAGTTTCAATAGCTCTCTGAAAACAACATATATAAAGCTGTAGATGCTTCGGAAATACCATCGTAGATTTAGAAAATCTGATCTAAATGTGGACAGATTGCCAATTAGTCATAAAAGCCTTGTTCATACACTCATTGTAAACTTTGATTGGATAGCATGAAGGCATTAATTTGGCAGATGTGTTGTAAGTTTCAGTATACTTTTATTTTGATTTTATAAAGATAAAGGGCGCGAAAAAGTAGGTTAAAGAAAGTTTAATGAACCATTATTGACAAAGTAACTGACTTTACCATCGGCAAATCTCTGTTTCTTATGATGTATGTAAACCAATACATTTGAAAACCCATTTAGTGGTCCAACTCTGGGATTAAAAAGTCATTACACACTTTCACTAGTCCCTCCCCTTCGGTGATGCAAAACTTGTGAAATATGATGTGAGCTAAGTTGTGTGACATTACCATGTAATTTATACCCTGAAAACGACCATGCCCTCGGATTCAGATGGTGTTTCAAATCAACATTCCATTCTTTGTGACTCATGTACTGTATAACAACAACAGAAGACTTTGTCAGCCCTCGATCTCCCTCCCATTATTTAACCTTTTCCCACATAAAACAAGTCTACAGCGGCAAAATTATGGCAACTCTCTATATGTATGTTAATGAAAGAATAAATATTAAATAAAGATAAAAACAAATTGTGTCAAAAAGGAGCAATTTTTCCTTGTGCCACATTGTTTTTCAAAAGCAGTCTGCTGCAGAGGACTGTTACAAAGTGTCTGTTGATTGATTGATTGGGGTTTAACATTGTTTTTACCATTTTTTCACTCATATCACGGTGGCCAGTTCACCTTCTCATATTTTTCTTGGCTGTAACTTAAACACCTGTACTCCATACAATATTATTTCCAAGCAACTGGCTGCTTTTCCACATAGAATGATAGCCCATTGGTGGAAGACGAATGACGCTTGTCACAGTGACTTTTGTCAAACGTCAGAAAGAATGTTGGCCGAGCTGGGGTTTGAACTCGCAACCCCTGGATTGACCGCCTGTGTCGCTACCAACTGAGCTACTGGAGCTCAGCGGAAAGTGTCTGTATATTGGAAAGGGGTTTCATATAGAGTTGAATTAACCTTCAGTGTGATCTTTCTATAATAGGATCCAGGAGTCTCTTGTTTGAATCTCGATGCATTCAGTTCTCTTTGATGCATATGATATCTCAAATCCAGTGTTTTTTAGCAGGTAAAAATGTCTTGCTTATTAACTCTTTCCACATACAGAGGCTTCATGATGCCTCTGCAGTAGACAAAGTTTTAAAAAATTATGGCAAAGGTAGAAATTGTTATGAGAATTTCTCCATTTGCCACAATGTTTTCAACTTTATTCCATAATTGTTCTTTTATTCATAGTGTCAGTTTTCAAAGTCTTCTGCTGTAGATTTCTTGTAAATGAGGGATCAGGGCCGGACAAAACTCTCACACCTATGCAGCAGATGACGTCTGAAATCATTGTGAGAAAGTGATACAGCAGTCTTTTAATAATTCATATGAGGTAAATTATATTCAAACCCATCACAAGCAAGGGTTATATTGAAACACCTGTCAATTAAGCCCATCATGTGGTTCATAACCATTTTAATATCTTCTCTCTCGCTTATTTCAATGTGATCTCCTTATTAGTGATAATTAATGGTAATAAAACTTATACCTTGTTCAATAAAAATGTCATCAGGCTGCAATGGTCACAGGCTTTAGAGAGATTTTAATCAGCAAAACCATGGTAATAAAATAGTGTATATCTTTAGTTGGTGATCTTAGTTTTTCATTGAGGTGAAAGTAAGGTGAAATTACAGGATTTAAATTTTCTTTACAGTTTAATGTTTATGAATGAAGGTGAGCATTTCGGTGACAACTCTACTTCAGTAAGTGATAGAACTTGGTTTAAGTGATTTTGCAGGTAAAAGTGTAAACTCAAATTGCAATTTAAAATTTTGCAGACTGTAGAGAAGCAGGTAGATCCTTAAACCTTTTCCACATACAACAAATCTGCAACAGACGACAGAAAACATGTTCATCAAATTATGAAAAATTGCTAAAAATGATAATATAATGTTATCAAAATTAATGATGTTTTTTTTTTAAATGTTGTGGCAAATTAGGAGCAATTGGTTTTGAGCAATTACTTCTTTTGTCATATTATGTTTTCAAAAGTCTGCTGCAGAGGCGTCGGAAAGGTGCTTGTTTGTGGGAAAAGATTAAGTCACTTAACTAGAATTTGAAACTTTGCAGTCTTTAGAGAAACAGCGAGATACATTAGTCCTTAAGGTATAATTATATTTCTATACATTCTGATCTGTTCATGTGTTTAAATGTCCTAAAGATTGTGGACAATTATAATAGATAAATGGTCCATTAAAGATATTGATCTTTTCCCATAGGCATTTGGACGCATCTGCAGCAGATTACTTAATTTTGAAAGCATTGTTACAGAAGGAGAAATTGCTTCTAATATGTCAAACTATTTTTTGTTTCACAATGTTTTCAAAGTCATCTATTGCAAATGTGTTGTATGTGGTTAAGGTTTGATATTACATGTATATCATTTGTTTTACGTACGTGGTGCTCACCATTAGAATATGTATATATTTGTTTTACGTACGTGGTGCTCACCATTAGAATATGTATATATTTGCAAGACAAAAGTGTCTTTCATCAAAATCAGAGGACTAGATATGGTCTTTTTTATATAGTATCTCTCTTCTTAGCATTCATTCAAACCTATATGTTGTGGGACGATTCTTTTGAGTGCCCACAGCATAGGTTTTTGAGGTCAAGATTAATAAGGATTTTAAAGCATGAAAAACACTCCTTATCTAGAGCTCTGAAAAATGTGCTAACCATTAACATTTTTATTTAAGACTGAAGTGATTCATGGAATATACAAAATGTAGGTAGTTGTTAATTACCATGATACTTAACAAATCTGCCCTAAATAATAAATTAGCCTGAATTTCTTTACTTTTCAAAGTTACTGCAACATTGACAAATATCAAATCCAGTGGTTTAAAGGACCAAAGACAAACTTTTCTCGGGCAGATTTGTCTTCACATAAATAGTTTGCAATGCAGTTGAAATATTTACAGACTGCTTCTGTTAGAATGTTGGATGTCAACCACTTAACCAGATATGAAATTATGACTTTTTTAAAAACATCTTGACTTATTTAAGTATGGAAAATTAAATCATTAATGACTGTTTTTTGGGGTTTTTAAAGAATAAAAGAGATATTACTCATCATCAATGTCTCCTTTTGCCACAATGGTTTTAAATGTTGACCACTGCAGATACATGCATCCAAATGCATCTGGATATGGAAAAGGTGTGGCGGCTGTTAGCAGGGTATAATAAGGTGTTAGCGAAGGGACAAGGAACGTGTGTGGCATAACAGTAGGAAATTACCATGGGTCATATTTCACATAAACTTGTCTCATCAATCAAAATTGACACTGCAGTAATTATCTTTTCAAAAAAAAAAATGCTGGACTTTAATAGAACAGTTACACCTTATTACTGTATGGATTTGTGTCCATTTAGAAGATTTTGGCCATGAAAAGTGTATGTTTGTGACATGAAGCAAAAAACTATTTTTGATTAATTGTTAACCTGATCAGATGGGGCTCATTTTTGAGTAATCTGCTTTACTTTAAAAATATTTATTTATTTTCTCAATTGCGAAACACGTTCTCAGCTCATTTTAATCATGATCAGAATGGCTGCTTCCTAGAGATTTAATCAGCACCGTTTTGAGCCATATTGAGCTATTTATAGTTCTCCTATTCACCCAATGTTTTAAACTGCTTGCTGTATATGCATGTGTCAAAAGTCAGCTATTGATTGAATAAAAAATGCAACAAGCAACATCTACAAGTTAAAATATTTCCCTAAAGTCAAAAGATGAACAAGTGATTTTGAAATTATATTTCTTTGGAAGCTGTATCCAAGTAAGAAAGCAAAATCTTGCCCATGTTCAACAATAATAATTCTTGTTTGAAAATTATTTAATATAAACTTAGTCTCTTCAGTTCAGTAAAAATTCACCTAAATGTTTGGTGTAACTTGGGCAAATTAGATACACTGGACAGAAAAGGGCCAGAAGCACAACAGTTAACCCTTTCCCTCATATAGACGCTTTCTGACGCCTCTGCAGCTGCGAGGGCTTTTTAAAAACATAGAGACAAAAGAAGAATTTGCACAAAACGTGCAATTTCTCCTTTTGCCTCAATGTTTTCCACTTTTAGTTATAGGTTATCCATTCAATTATAGAGATTTTCTATTGTTTGACAAAATATGTTCAAAGTTGTATTCTGCAGATTTGTTGTATGAGGGAAAGGGTTAATATCTTCAATTACATCCCTTACCTATAGAGCTGCACAGATAAAAGTATTTGTTAAGATGACATTAACAACTTTAAGCATTACATCATTTGAAGTAAAATGGTGAAAACTTTGTGGGATAAGGAAAAGAGATCTTAAAAGGGAGTAATTTTTATATCTGTATTATGAGATGTATGATCCTTTCCCTCCTGCAGCAGACAACTTTTGAAAACATTGTAGCCAAATGTGAAATTGCTCATGATAAAAATTTATTTAACAATTATGCTTATTCTTTTATGGATATTTTTCAGGTTTGTGTCACTATGTTTTCTAAGTCGTCTTCTGCAGGAAAGGGTTTAAATGCCTTTCTTGTATAAGAACACCCTGTTTATTTTTAAAATCATGATTTAACAAAATTTAATGTTTTTTGCACAAAGGCCTGAATCAGTCCAATATTGTTGAGTAGTTTTGTTTTTTATATAGTTTGAGACACTTTTAGAATTAGAAATAATACAGGTTTGTGTCTCCATGTCTTTTATAATTTTCTTTTTTAGTTACACTTGCAGATGTCTAGATAAGGTGGGGTTAACAGCTCTTTTTCCCACAATAACTATCTTATTATCCAACCAAACCCTTTTGAGTACCCACAACATATGGTTAGCGGATAAAATAAGTATTTTAGAACAAGCATAACGCTCCTTATCTAGAGCTCTGTAATGTGTAAGATATTTGTACTGTGTAAGTTATTGTGTATAAAATTATGTGAACAATTTTGTCTTCTTTGTTATTTGGCCTGAAAGCTTGTTTGTCGGTCTGTAAACCATTTAATTAGTGTTAACCCTTTCCCATAGACGCAATAGCAGCATATCACATTTGAAAACATTGTTGCCAAAGGTGGAATTGCTCATGATGAGCAATTTCCCCTTTGGCCACAATGGTTTCAACTTTATTTAACAGTTAAGCTATCTTGTATTGAGATTTTTCAGGTTTTTGTCACCATGTTTTCAAAGGCGTCTGCTGCGGGTTTGCTGTAAGAGGGAAATGTACAATGATAGCTGGCCGAACTTGATTATCTTGTATTTATTATTATAAAAGACCATCTTCAATAAGGCAGAAAATAAGCAAGTTGGACCAGGATCGAACGTCAAATTTGGAAGCTGAACAGCGGCGTAGCTCCCTTTAGGCACTGTCTACACCTTTTTCTCAAAATGCAGCTGCGGCGATATACATCTGAGTAATGTATCGACCAGATCAGCCTGCGCTGTTCGCGCAGACTGATTCGACCGACACATTCCATCTTAGGGGGATAGATGTATAGAGTAATGATTCCTGAAACAGAAAATCCACTGGAGGCGAAAAGTGTCTATTCGGGTACGCCTGTGTGGCATGCTTAGGCTGATCCGGGTAGATGCTTTACGCAGTCCACAATGTTGTTTTTCTCACGAGACGGCCTACACATTGATTATTGTCAAGCTATGCCCCTGCTGAAGGAATGGAGAATTGTGATGCATGGTCCAATTGTATTGGTAGTTGAGGAATCGAAGACGGTTTTGTCATAAAGTCATTTTCAGAAAATAAATATCGTTTTTGTGTCGCCTTAACCGGGAAACAAACAGGAATCCGTTCTCTAGAAAATGTAACGCATAGATAGTAAATATTACACAATTTCTTTTTTTGCCACAATATTTCAAAAAGTCGTTTGCTGCAGAGGCCTCGGCGTGTGGGTAAGGGTTGATATATCAAGTGGTTTTTGTGTGTAATATTTCAGAATAGCATAGAAGACATTGTGGCAAAATGAGATATTGCTCTTTTAGCATTGTCTTTAAAGAGCAACGTCTCCTTTTGCCACAATGTTTACAAAAGTTGTCGGCTGCATTTGCGAGTGCGAAAATATTTTTAAATATCGAAAACAAATCTACTTTGTCAGATGAGATGTATTGTTATTCTACTGTTTCTGTTAATAGAGGGAGCAAACTTGAGTCTATGAAAGGGGGAACTGTAGTGATAGCATTATCCTTTATTCCCTTAATGATATTTTCACATTCAGACACTTGTAATTTATTTGGTTACCTAGAGTAAATTGGTTTGTTTTACTTAATTGAAATTTGCTTATGTTTGCATTCGTCATTAGTCGAGACTTTTGTTTGGACTATATGTTTTGCGTACTGACATTTGTGTTGTTAGGCATTTACATTATTTAACCTCATGTCACTCTCAAAAACCTCAGCTACTATGATGGTCTTGCTTACGCAATCCTGCCAAATAAATATTAACAACAACGTATCGCTTAAGAAATGAAAGTAATGTATCAATTTAGTACAACATGACTATCCGTTCTTTAACACTTGTATATGTGTGTAAGGAACGACGACTGCGAAGGAGAATGTATGACTATAGTGGGGTGGTTTGGAGCCAGTTCGGGAAACGACTGTTAAAAGTGGTTGTTGACGTCATTCACGTCACGCGAGATTGATTCATCATCATTTACATCCCTAGTCATACACTGACTTTATCAAAGCGTACCGGAAACACGCATACCTTATTTAAAAAGCACGAGTAATTACTACGGAAGCCACATCATCAAAGCATCACCAGATAATTCCATAACTTTAATATCCGTTTTTGACCATTTAGTCTAAAACATAACAAGCTGAGACGGAATGCGCTCATTGCGCTCCTCAATGGGCTCATTGCGAGAAATCAACAACATTGACCCTCAGTTGTCACACTTTCCTTCCAGGTAGGACACTCATTATCATTGATAATGGTAAAGTCTCAGCTATAAAAAAAACTAGGAGGTGGTCATGAAAGATGCAAGAAAAAGAATTCAGGACATTAAAGCGTATACCTACAAAGGCAGACTTTTTCATTTTGGTCTACCAACGCTAGCATATAGCAAGAACTGACGTCATACAGACATACAAACTCTTGAAAAATTTAGATAAAATCTCAATAAAACTACTGGACATGAGGGATGTTGCTACACATACTAGGGTACAATATAAACTCGACACAAATAGAGCTAGAACAGACACAAGAATATATATGTTTAATATTAGAGTAATTGATAACTGGAACAACTTACCCTCAACAGTAGTTGAAGTACCTACACTCAATAGCTTTAAATTTAGACAAAACAAGTATTCGGTATATCCTAACAAATTCAATGCTAGATGGTATATATGCCATTACACTGTAATGTAAATATGTCGCTATGACATTTTAAAATATGGGGAAAACCCAATACAAGTAACAAATCATTCGAATAATATAAGCGAATGGTCATTAGGAGAGCATAATTAAAAAAATAAGTTAAGTCAACAGAGAAAAACTAAACAAACCAAAACCACTTCAGAGTGAGGGAAAACAAAACGTAATGGATCTGTAAAAATCAAAACGCTTATATGTTTCGACTTAGTTGGTCTCTAATACTATATATATGAGAAATATATCACTAAAAAAAAAGGGGGGGGGTCGTAATCTCTGGCTACCAAATCAAACAGATCCAGTGCACACTTCATACGGGTAAACAAATGGACGGCAAAGGCCGTCGATGTTTCCCGTCAATAGGTAATGTGTATGAACTTTGCTATACCGTCTTTCCAAAAATTGTGTCCAGAGTGGATTTTTCGATGCAGT